>JAQSVH010000005.1:9370435-9397116 GCA_029448705.1 Adansonia digitata | reverse complement strand
AAATTTGAATATTTAATATTTTAATTTTATATTAAAGATAATATCATTAAATTAAATATATATTTTTATTAATTATTTATAATTTTTAATATTTATTTAATATTAAAATTATTTTTAAATATTTAAAATTTCATACTAAAAAATTAATTAATTAAATCGATTAAAATTAAAATAAAAATTTAACTAATTTGATTTTTGATATTGATTTTTTTCAACATTATCATCACTGAGGAACGGATAAGCATTACCCCTTTTTTTTTCTTCAAGAAAACAGAACCGAAAACCTTTTTCTTCGAGAAAACATTACCTTTCCACCAATATTAAATGCGAAGATCAGGCGTGGAATTGGATTCCAGGACCCGTTCAACCTTTCCCTTTCTTTGGATATCATTAATTCCAGTTGTAAACATTAAAAGAAAAACCATACAGACGGTCCAAAAAAAAATGTGGCCTGGTACCATTGGGACGTTAACTGAAATTCAAGTTTTAAATATGTAAGATACTTAAATTCAGGACTTTGTATATAAGTCAACAATGTGAAAAATGAAGAAAAACTGAAACACCATGGAAGGGATGATGGTAGATTATGTTACTCATATTCAAATATGAGTTAAATATAAATATATATTTAATATAAATATATTTTGTTTTTTAAATTTTTATATATTTAAAAAATTATATTTTATATTTATATTTAAATATTAATCAAATATAAATGTTTTTCTAAAAAAAGTAAAGAGTTCGAGTCGCTGATATCGATCTCGAAGCAAAAGCCAAATTTTCATTCTTAGATCAGCCTTTTTTTTTTTTAAACAAGGGATACTTATGAACGATGATTATTTCTGATATGAACATTCCTTCTAGCTCAAGGAAAAAATAGAACCCACGCTTTCTTTTTAAGTATTTAGAAACTTTGTTCTTTGTTTTTGGAGGATCCTCCTGGAGGCTTAGGAGAAAATTTCACGAAGATCATCTCTAAAAACTATGGGCAAAAATGGACTTGTATTGGAGCTAGGTTTTGGATATATATATATATATATATATAATTCAGATTAACTTGATTTAATTTAAATTAATATTTAAAAATTTAAAAATTTATTTAAATTAATTATAAAAAATATAAATATTATGATAAAAATAAAATTTTTATTTTTATTAATTATAAATAATAAATATAAATAATTTAAATGAGTTGGAATCGAATTAAATTTGAATCTATACAATAAACATAAATTTTTTGTACCACAATTTAACTTGATCTATTAATATATATGAGCTAAAATCAAATTTCTCTTTTAAAAGGTCCTGAAGAATCAAGATCTCCCTTTTCATAGTGTTGTTCTGTTAAATACTAAAGGCTCTATTTACTTCTCTATTTTCAACAAAATTCTGTTATGTGAGTTTTTTTTTAGATTTTTTTTATCTATATCCAAAAGCTTAAATTTATTTAAATATTAATAAATTTGTTAAAAAATTATTTTTATATATTAATATTTATAATTAAATATAAATAAAATATTTTTATTATTAAATAATAATTCAAGCCTAATCAAATCAACCTAATTAGAAAAAAAATGTCTAAATCTTAGTTCAAGCGAGCAGACCTACCAACAAGCCTACGTATGATCCATATATAGTTCAAAAGAGCAAAATTTTATCTATTTTATGTTCGGAAATATGAATTTAAAAAATTTAGATTTAATTTTATTTATTACATAAAATTATGAGAATGAAATATATCCATTTACATGTAAATTAGTTAAGATTTAATGCGATTTTACTTTTGCAAGGTAAAAAAAAGTAAATTTCAAATTAAAAAATAACTATAGGTTTTTCTAATTTCCATTATGTAGACTTCTAATAAATCTATGAATATTATACTTACATATAATTTATTCACAACTTATACTATTTTTAAAATCCAAATTTCAAACGTGACCCTAAAAAATTTCTCAAATATCCAAATTTTTTTCACGTTTCGGAAACGTTGTGCATGTTTAAAATGCATAAATCATTTTTTGAAAAATAAGTTAATTTTTCATCGATTTAAATTTATTTTTCATTGATTAAACTATTTACATAAAAAATATGAAAATAATTTTTTTACGAAACAAACGGATCCTAACATAAAGTATAAATATAACTCGTTATAAATGATTATTATTTTTATTATTAATGGATAACATTCAGATTTTATTTACTAAAAATGCATGGATGGATTCACATTGCATAATTTTTGCGTTTTATAATCAAAATCACCGACTATAAAAATAAAATGTAATGAATATGGTACGAGTGATTAGATATACTTATTTTTATGGAGAAAGATTAAAAATTCAAATTTATATATAAGTTATTTTTGGAGAAAGATAATTACAAAATTTCTAAAGAGAAAATAAACAAAAATTTTTGAGCAAAAACAAAGATTAAAAAAAAAACATGCTAAAATGGTGATTTGGCTTCTCAATGATGCTAAAACAATGATGGTTGATTTCCTATCAAGGACAGAAGCCTAACCATTAGTGAAAAATACAATTTTAATCAACCAAAACTTTTTGCAATTAAAGCTTTGTTCATAATAAATGCTGCCAAAGCAAATTGCTCTAAAAGCTTTTCATATTTAGAGTCCCTAACTGAAAAAAACAAAAAAAAGGGTCGCTATCAAAACCATTTCTCAAGGCAGCCTAAGTAACTAAGACATTAGTTGCACTAAACAATTATATTAAGTCAAGATTATTATGCTAAATCTGTTTATTATTGCTGTTTTTTTTTTTCCATAAATAAAATATTGAGTCATGTAAAAACTATCATGCACTTAAAATACAAGTATACTCCTTCTTTAATTATATTATCAAAAACTTTAAATCTATTTCAATCCATTTTGAGTATATTTTTCAAATTGATCTAATGTTTTTTTTTATTTATTTATTTCGAAGTGATTCCATTTCGATGTTATTGATTCAGAAGAAATTTTGTTGATAGATCAAGTGGTTGACACTGTTCGGTCTGGTTTTTTTTCAACAATGCTCATAATGGACTTTCGACAGCCAAAACTCGAAACGCAACGATGAAAACCCAACTATTATCCGAATCTTTTGGAATTAATCACAGGTTGACTGCAATAACTCAGCTTGTTCACCATGGGATGATACTTGTTCCCATTGGATACACCTTTGGTGCTGGCATGTTTGAGATGGAGCAAGTGAAAGGTGGAAGTCCCTATGGCGTGGGAACCTATGCCGGGGACAGATCAAGAATACCGTCTGAACTTGAGTTGGCAGAAGCTTTCCATCAAGGTAAGTACATTGCCGGCATCGCTAAGAAACTCAAGTCAGCTTCCTGATTTCCAATTTCTAACAAAAATCACAATTTGTCCTTTCATTGTTTTTTCCTCTTTTCCTCTCCAGAATTTCAATTTCCTATATTCTAAAAGTGTGCAAAACAATAAATTCTTCCTGCAGTGTATATATGCTTGTATGCGTGTTACACCTTACATTGGTTTCTATTAATTGTAAAATTTGCTCATTTACGAAACCTATTGCTTAGCTTGGTTGGTTTAGCAAGTCTAGGCTCAAATTCCAATATTTGCATCTTCTTCCCCTAACCTTAGATTAATGCTCTCTTTGTACCAAAAAGAAAACAAAAAAAAGTCTGCTGGTTTATCTATACTTGTCCGGCGAGAATTCTTAAATGTAATTCATTCTAAAGGGACTTTTTTTTTTTCCCATGAGGATATAAGCAAAAATTACCAACAAACGACGCTTTCGCCACAAGCACCAGCTTGCAGCGAAGGCATAAGACTTGTAGGTGGACTTTGTCGTCGGTTAACCATGCATTAAACCTAATATCGACCTATCATTTTCTTCTGGTTGAGAAAGATGAAATTTTGTTTAATAAAAAAAAAATTATTCAATAAGTCTGTTCATGGGTGGGATTGAATTAAACATATAAAGAAAGTTGGAGTGGGGAAGCTTATGACTTTTACTAACATATTCTAAACAAATAACAAAATCAAAAGTGAGATTTCCAATCAAATGACATATCCCATTCTTTCTCAATTCAATAAATTCAATTATTACTTTTTCTCTTAGAGTTAGCGGTGCTAGTTGTTCACAATGTTTGCATAAAAAATGAAAAAACAAACTTTTTTTATTTTTTTTCTTTATCCCTTTTATTAACGAGTCATGGTTTGAGAAAAAAAATTATATATCGGATTTTAATTTTAAATTTATCAAATATCATATTTTAAAAATAATTGTAAGAATTAATTAAATTAAACCTTGATTTTGATGAACTAAAACAATTTTTTTCTTTTTAAAAAATTAATCTCAACATTTTTTTCTAAAATTAAAAGCTGTTCTTTTAATTCTCAATGTTCCTAGGCCAAAACCCCACTCATAATAATCATTCTTCAATTATTACAAACAAAATTAATATGTTTCTTAACAATCCCCTGCAATGCCCAAATCTTTGCATCTTTTTTATTGCTCTTGAGCTTAGTTAATGCCTTCTTACACTCTTTTGTTGAGAGTCATTTCTTTTTTAATTTCTTTTTTTTTCCTCCTATTTTCTCTTCGCATTTTCTTCATCTTTTGTGGGTAATTTCTTACTTTTTTTCTTCCTTTCAATTTGATCCATCTCATTCCCTAACAACTTGTATAGTTAGTTTTTTTTTTTTAAAATTCTTCATGAGAATCTACAATACTAATCAAGTACTTAAATAGTGGCAGTAGCACGATGTTGCTATCGTTATTTTGTGATTTAGGCTTTTTTGCTTTGGATATTCACAACTGATATTTAATGTCATTGATAATAATAATATTTATTATGTTTGCAATTGCAATAAGCAAGATATGACCGAAAATGCCTTTACAAACATAATTTAATCTAGCACTAGTTGTAGAGAATTTGTTCCATTAGTTTCCATCTAAGTTCTTTTTTCTACTAAAATGTTCCTCCAAATGTTGGTGCCTAGAAATCTACAGACAACTCATGTGTCACTTGGAACATGCTGGAGACTGAAACTAGGCATAGCCCTCGACTTATTAAATCCTATTTAGGTCCGTAGGATCCTCGAACTTCTTAGAATTCTACATCAATATGCAAATGCTTTAGCAAATTATGAACTATATACAAACACACACACACACACAAGAAATAACATACGCTAATGTAAGACTAATTAGTTTTACAAGTTTTTATAACTTTGTAAACAAGTATTTCAAAAAATTGACTGCTAGGTTTGATAATATAATTGAACTCATCATGCATATAAAGTTCTAAATCGATCCGATATCTACATCATATCAATTGAGGATACCATCTTTTTATATATTTTTTAACAATTAAAATTTATTTGCATTGAACAAACAGCTATAAATTTTTAATTTGCACAAAATTTAACATGCATAATAACATGAAAAATAATACTCGATATAAATATAAATTGTGTAAAAAATTATGAATGTAGGTGAAACTAAATTAGTTTTATATTAGTGTGGCTGGATTCTTTTTGACTATATATATTATACATATATAGCAAGAAATTTTTAGCTCAAATAAAAGAATGAACCAAAAGAATGGTGGATTGGTTTTTTTAGAACTTTAATCTTAAAATAGCTTTAATTAAAAAAATGAAATCAAATGAATATAAAGATGAGTTAAGAGTGAGAAAATTAAGCAAGAGATTTATAGAGGTTTGATCATTAAACTCAGAGCCTAGATCTTATATTCTTGGCATTTCAAGTGATTTCCAAAATTCACTAGTGAAAATATTACCTTTGAGGCTAACATATAACCTTAAAATACTATTTTTTAAGGTGAAGATGAATGCTTTAACTCCCCTTAAGAATTCTACCCAAATCCTTGAGTGTTCTCACTCAATCTCACACAAATCTCTTGTGAAATAAATAAGTGTTCTACAAATAAATAAAGCCTCTAATAGATAGGTGTCTGCTAGAGTTTAAGTAAAGGAAGAAGAGATACAAATGAACTTGAATAATGCAAGTGATCATAAATATGATGAGAATGAAAAACTTAAAGAATTTTGAGCTTGCTTATGAATTTCTTGATCAGTCTTGATATCTCTTGTGTCTTGAATAGCTGTGAACCTCTATTTATAACTTGATAATGAATGGCCATTAATCAAGTTGGTGGAGAGCCATTGTAAGCTTCATAAATGTGTTTTTACGTTTAGATTCACGTTAATGTATTGATACTTAATTATGGGTATCGATACAGTGCTTAAAAATATGATCGTTACAACCATTGTATCGATACAAATACACTATGTATCAATAAATCCATAGTATATCGATATAAATATAGTTTCTATCGATATATTTAAGGGTTTCAGAAAACTTAAGTTACTACCAATTATTGTGTTGATACAAAAAAACAACGTATTGATACATTTATACAGAAAGCATTTTTAAATTGTTTTTCTTGGCTTTAAGGTTTCTAAAACTTATCTCAAAGAAATTTTATGCTTAGATGTGCATTAGGAGCATATTTTTTAGTATTAAAAGAGCTTGAAATATTTTGGTATTATTCAAAGTATATTCAAAATAATTAAAAGGAAAATACCAAGTCCAAAAATATTTAAATACAAGCTAATTAAACTTAAGTTATTGTTATATTGAAATCATAATCAATTTAAAGCTAAACAGGCTAACAACATTAAAATAGAATATCGCATAGTATTAGTACTTGCTGGTGTTATATGGTAGCTCCATTTCTCAGGTATGGGATATTTAAAACTTGATCGTGTATTATAATAATAATAATAATAATAATAATAATAATAATAATAATACAAACTGATCAAAATATTGTAAATATTTTATGTTTTATTCTGTATATGGAATTACTAGGTGATGAAGGTGTTGGAAATATTTTGTATATCCGTAATAATCATTGTTATTGTCTTTAAGATGAACACAGATACATTACAATTGCCTCCCAAGATTTCAACACCATTTGGACCAATTACACTTTTTTCAAGGCCATAAACTATGAAATTTGATTAAACTTTCTCTCTACAAGAAAAGATTCTTAAGCTCTAAAGTAGAAAGAAAAAATAGAACAAAAGTCATAGAAAACCAAAACAATTGAAGAAGGACATGAGCTTAGGATTTTAAGTGAGTTGAATTGAATTAGTATCACATCCCTTTAAAACACCTATTTACAGGACTTAAAAGGTCTAAACATTAATTACATAGAATACATGAATGTTCGTTAATTATAATAAATGTTCAAATTCGTGAATGTATATAATTCATGAATAAACTAAATAATATTCATGTATGTTCATAGTTTATGAATATTCAGATTTCATAAATGCTTATAATAATATTTGAATCATAATTAATGTACTAGTTTACATATTGAAACATTTAAAATGAAAAATTATTGATTAGACAAGGATTAAACAACAACATATTTTTTCATTTAGCTAAACTCAAGAGCCCATAGCCAAAATCACAAAACAAGCTGTAAAATATCAATTACATGAGAATTGTCGGCTTTTTCATTTTGCCATCCAAAGTTTCTTTAAGATCAACTTCTCATTCACCAATGATTAATTTAAACTTGTTGATGTTCTATGTTAAATTACTCATGTTGGACTACAAAATCTAACGAAATATTCTAACCATAAATGTGAGTGGATCCCATATCTAATTTGACCTTATAAATACTTATTAACCATGTTCTATAAAATTGCTTTCCAATTGAACATAAACTTACTTGTTCATAGAAAAATTTAATATATTCAATGGCTATATCAATCTACATTTATTAATAAAAAACAATAAAAAAAACTTTGATGAACTTAGAATCGAAAAATCTCTATTTAATTAAGAAAGCAAAGATGAAAATATCATTAGATAACTCACTTTCGAAAGGTGAAACCAATTATCAAAGTGCAGTGATATGGTCCCCCATCTTTGGTTTTCTCACTTAGGATTAAAGCTATGGAATTTCTTATTGCCATTAAATGCCTTGGATTACAATCCTGACATTTTAAACTTAAAGATAATTTATGGTTTTTTAGAATAGGGCTCAGTCATCGAGATGAATCGTTTGTTTGACTTTTTCATTAGGTTATCGCAAAATAGCCAAGAAATTAAACTCGTCACTATTTTTTTTTTACTGGGTTTGATCAAACACCTATTAAAACCAACCTCTTTAAATTTTGAAAATTTATTTTAAAAGTATCGATTTTATTATCTGCAGTTAAAACCATAAAAGAGTTGGATTCACGAGTCAGTTGCGAATAGAAAAGGATTAGTACCTTTATGACACCTTAAAATCACATCGTCTTAGCCACACATTAAAATCACACCTTTATGATTTTGATTTGTTAGTATTTAAACATAACCCTTAAAAATTTTCCTACGACCCTAATCGCTTATGAAGTGTAGGATTTTTTTTCAAATTTTTTTTTGAATAATCATCTTGAAAAGGATATTTTTGAATTAAAGATATTTCTAAAGTCTAACCCAATTGCATAGCGAAAGACTTGAAAAAAAAAATCTTTAACCTAAGTACATTGCCTTGTTTTAAATAAGGATGGTTTGAACATTTGATCATGGCAATTAATAATTGAATCATGAAAGGTGAAGCGAATAAATCTAAACAATCATAGGATCAAGAATTAATTCAATAAATAAACAAAATAAATAAAATGGGACATTGATGGCATGTGTCTCTTAAAGAGCTTCGATTACTTAAGAAAATAATTGAATAATGAATTAGAAATAAGTTTAGACTCAAATTGTGGTTAAGGCATGAAAGTTTTAATATAAACTGGATGAGGTTAAAAAAATGAGAGAGAAAAATATTTTCAAGAAAATTTCAAAAGAGGGATTGGAAACAAAATAATAGAGAATTGGTTGAAAATTGATTATTTATTGAAAAAGAAGACATTTTTTAAAAGTATTTGATAAAATGGTGCAATTGAAATTCAAAGGAATTTATAGAGATTTTTTATTTGAAGCAAATTTAGGAAACATTGTAAGCCTTATAATGAGCCATAAAAGATCTATCACTTGGCATTCCAATGCCTTCTTACTTCCTAAATTGATGCAGATTCAGATTTATATATTTCAAGATATTCAAACACCTTAAAGAAGGACAGTGCAAGAATTATGAATAATGCTTATTTGTAAAAACAGGGAACAGCCTGCACGTGTCGACTCCCAAAATTTATTCTTAACTTAAACGGATCCTAAAAGTCATAAATGACATGCCGTTGGAATGTTAACTCGATAAAGTTTCATTTAAAATAGTATAAAATTCTCAAAATATCATTTAAGGTATGAAAATATATCTAGAATTAGCTTTGGCCACAGGATACTTAACATCTACTTACCAATGATAAAATAATCACTATGCATTCGAAAGGACTCAAAAAGTTATGTACAATATACAGTTGAAAAGTTGATTCAATATAATTTAACATAAAAATACCCAAAAATTCCAGTGAATCATTTAGTGGGCCAAAAATGGGATTTCATATACATTGGGAGCAAGAGTTATAGATGGTGAATAATAAAAGATCATAACCCTCTCAAATGGACTCAAAAAATCTCGTACAATAGCTTATTAAAAAGCTAACTTAAGATAATTTAATCCAAAAATACTAAACAATTTTTTCAGAAAATCATTTAGTAAGTGAAAATATTTTTACAACCTTATTTACTATTGCTTGTAGTAGCTAAAACAGGGGATTAACACATTTTCCGTTTTATGGATGCATGTGGCATCTTTTTACATGGCTTTTGGAGTCAATCTTTTGGATGTTTGAATGTCCACATGAAAAGGCCTAAAGTAATAGGGAGTGACCTAAGTATAATCTCTGAAACATTCCAAAACCTCATATTATGAAGGGCTGACGAGGTTGGAAATTTGGAAATTGCCATTCAAATGACATTTCCTTGATCAATTTTCATACATGGATTACTTCACGTGTTTCTTCCTAAACAAAAGGACAATTTGTATGCTCCTTTATGACTAATGATGAACTAATAACTTACCTTGGGATTCAACCCTTTGACACGCAACAACTACATAATCAACGTAAACATAATTTCTCACACACAAAGGACATTCATATGCTTACTGTAAATATCTAATTTTGTTTAGACCTTTAAATTGATTTTTCTAATTTTATGTGCCCACCAAAATTTCTTAACTCGACTTTCATAGATGAAGTATTACTAATGACAAAACTCTTTCAAAAGATCAAAATGCATTAGAAGACCTCATTTGGTGGAAACAATTGGTACATAGACTTAATTGAATAAATTGAAAATATATTGAACAAAAAAAATTGAAGTCGAGAATAGAATCTTAAAAAAATCAAAATTAAGTACATTCTTATTTGATTTAAAATAATTATTATAAATTTAATTTTACTATTAACAAAATATAATATGCTACTAATATTGTTGTAATTTTTTAAAAAATTAGATAAATAATTATAAATTAATAAAATTTAATTTAAAAATAATTTTTATTAATTAATTAAAAAAATTTATCCCCACATTGCAAGTGGAGATTAAACGCTACTCCTGGCAAATATGAAAGGAACCGAAACGACAAAAGATTTTGGTTCCTTCCAAACGACGCCACGACATCACATCAACTGTCAACGTCACACTTTGGAAATATCCTTTCGAATAAATAAAAACTTACATTTTATTTATTTATTTATTTTTATAAATAACCATGGCAATGAGTATTATCCTTGGCCAGTTCCTCTAAAATCGCTAATTCCTCGAAGGAAAAGAACCTTCAATCCTCCGAACTTCTTTTTTGTTCTTTTCTTTTTTCTTCGAATTTACCGAAATGGGCGGAGGAGTCATGAGAGCAGCGGCGAAGGTCGCCGGATTCGGAATCGTTAACACCGGTTTTCGTGGCGGTGTACAGGTCAATCCGTCGTCTTCCGAGTACTCCGTCATGCGCGTCGCCGCTTCTCGTTCGGCTTCTTCAGGGATTTCTGTTGGCGGCGATGGGGTTTCTTCCATTTCTGACATGACGGCTTCGGCAAGTCAAAAGATGTCGTGGGAGATGGTAGATGATTGGGAGTTTGGTGGCCATCTTGAAGAGAAGGCGGCCACCGCCATCTCCGGTGGAGGAGAGCCAATGGCTCGGGTGTTGTTTGGCGGTGTTCCAACCCTGGAGGAGGCTAAAGAAGCCACTACTGATTTGAAAGATGCCTTGGATAAGTAAAGATTATTACTTTGAGAAATTCTTATTCTTATTAATTTTGTTTGGTCAAAATTTGGTTCATTAATGAAGTTTTTGAAAGCCCCTTTTGATGGTTTAGTAGTTTTTGGTGTATTATAGAAGCAGTTAATTTTTTTCACTGGACTCATCTCTTTAATTTAACGAAAGAAATGAACTAATCTGAGATATTGATGATTATTGCTTTTCTTGGATTTAGATGTTGAATTTCATGAATTTTTTAATGTTATTTTTTATGAGTATAATTCTCTTTTCTGTTGAAACTATGATATTAGAAACATCACCAGTAGGCTAATATTAGTAGCATAGAAGTTTAGAAGTTTGTAACCAATTAGGAGTAGTGTTAACTTATAAAGATTGATTTCAAGAACCACAAACTAGAAGAAGTTTGGATCCTATTTTACTCGGACTCAGGTGTGAGTTACAGATACGGATATGCTTAATTTTTTTTTTCAAGTTTTTCAATGTATTTGGACTAGAATTGAAGGGTCATATCCTTATATCAATGCCCAAAAATGTATTTGACTCAGGAGCCGGACACAGGTACTTAAAGAAAAATGAAGAGTCGGAGCAACATAGGTTGAATCTTTTTATTTGTGGACTGGACTTGATTACCTTGAGGGTGGGATGGATCACTGATGTTTCTGATTGGATTATTGCTTTTTCATGGATAAATACGTCAAAAACATGTTTTTCCAGCATCTGTTAGAGAATTTTTTGTGGTTATTGTTTTTCTTTTTCAGGGTTTATCTGTCATCTCCGAATTTGACCGGCAGCACTCAGTCATCTCGCCTGTTGTTACATTCGAGCACTGAGGAGACCAAAGATTGTGCTGCTTATGATATCAAAGAGATTTCAGTACCAAAGCCTGCTATTCAGGCATTCAAATTACTCAATGAGAGTCCTGCGGTTCAGGTTTTGGCTTAACTCCTTTTGTTTTTCATGTTTTCAAGTGCTCATAATAATTGCTTTATCAGGTGGAAACCAGTAGAGTAGTTTCCCTTGAAAAATAGTGGATTCTTGTAACTTGAGAAATGTTAGATGTGTTCTCCCTTAGGTTACTCGAAGTCGGGTGAGAATGTTGGATATATTTAATTTTTTTAACTTTTTCTATGTATTTGAAAGGTCATATTCCTATACCTATCTAGTATTCATCGGACATAGATGTCTGACATGGCTTCAAAAAAAATGAAAAGTCGGAGTAATATAGGTTCTTCCCGATCATGTCTAGCCCTCTAGTTGGTTTTTTACATGTTCGAATAATGTAGTATCTGTTTGAATTCCATACAGATTGCAGAATGTTGGTGTTGTTATGATCACTTCCTTTTATCTGTATCTTCCATACTTTGCAAAAGTTCTCGAATGCTTATTTGGTGTCGAGTTTTGAAACTTCGTCTTTAGGTTACTTTGAAAAAATGCAACTTTTTTGGTTGATGGTTTCGGTTTTGTTCCCAGTCTGTTGTTGCATCAATCGCTACCGATCCGAATGTATGGAATGCGGTACTGAACAATCCGGCTTACATGGACTTCATCCAGGCTTATAAGACCAGTGAGAAATGTGTTTCAGATTATGGATTCGAAGATAATGGATCATCCCCTGGGAGTTTCAAATCATCTGTAAAGATCGAAGAATATTTCAATGCAAACCAACCGAAAGACGGGGGAAATCCATTTTCGGATTTTGTACAGAACGTCAAGACCACTGTGGTTGAGATGGTGAACAAAGCAACTGATTTTCTCCACAGTCTCTTTACTTCACCCTCTGCCGAAAACGCCAAGGAAAATGGTGGATCGCACTATTTTGAGAAGACGATTGGAGCTAGCGTGATGGGATTGGCCGTGATGGTTATTATGGTTGTGCTTCTGAAACGAGTCTAGAGGTAAAAATATGTGAATGTGCCGATCTTACAAGTCATTGTCAGTTCTTTTATGGATGATAATGGTGATGGAATTTTGTACTTATATCACCTTTATCAGTGGGTGGTTAAGAGTTAATTGATGTCTTATACAACTTGGTTAGATTTTTCATTTTTTAAGTGCTCGTATTTGATATTTATGTTTGACAAATATTTTGATATGAAATGAGAGTATAATCTTTCAAATTATAGTGAAACTTTAAAAAAATAAATTTATTCATGTCGAACGCATAAACGTATTCATACTCATCTTCAATCTGGTAAATAGCTTGTTCTTACCTTCCGATTGAGTTCTCGTTTCTTCTGTAACATTTGCTATCTCTTCATCTCTGGAATATTAATGCAGTTCCTTTGGTTGTTTGCGTGCTTTCTTACTTCCAGTTAGATTTTGTTATGTTAAATATGATTATACGAATATGATATAAATAATTTAAATTTTTGTATAAATATATTGATGTTTTAAAATTTATATAATAAAAATTATCGATATATTAAGATTTTTAAAAATATAAAATATTTTAAATATAATTATGATAAAATAAAATTTACAAATATTATAAAAATAAATAAATTACTTTGGTCAACTTGCAATATGTGTAATAATATTTTATACTGCCCTCACTCTTTTGTTTTTTCTAGTTAAAGAGTTCATAAGATTTTACGTTTAGATGCTGAAATTAAAAATTTAAAAATTTAATATTTTATTAATAAATCACGTGATTATCGATTATTATATCAACTCTTTCATGAGCATATTTATGCCACCGACGAGTATTTTCTTACGCAACTCAACTCAGATGGGGTGCATGTGTGACCGGCCAAAACTCAGTCGATTTTAGGGGAAAAAGGTAATGATCGCATGTGACACACTGGCTGTTCCAAGAACGAGGCATGGAGGCTCATTACCTTTGTTAAAGTTGACATATAAATTCAATCCTCCTGACAAGAAGGTTGACAATAGATAATAAAATATTTAATATTTAATATTATATAATTGGTTTTTTTTAATTTAAATATTAAATTTATTATTTAAAAATTTTTGAAATAAGTTCAAATAATAACCTTTTAGTATTTAATATTTAAATTTGTTTTGATTTAATATGCATATTATTATATGTTCAAATCTTTTATCAATCCCCTTTTTTTTATTCAAATAATAAGTTCAAATATCCAATTACATATTTAATTTTAAATTAGTTTTATACTTTTCTCACTAAAATTTTAATTTAATAAATTCTTGTATGTAGCGAATTCAAATATCAAACAAATACTGCTATTCAATTCAAATGCAAATCGAATAATACATAGATTCAGATAACATGTATATTAACCGATTCAAATTAGGATATTTCAAAAAATTACATATATTCAATTCGTTGTCATCACAACTAGACATCTGAAAATGAAAATGGCAAATCGCTACCAACTTGAGAATGAAACTTTCCATTGTTATTGTCATTTTATCATATTAGCTTTTAGCAAACGTCTTAAACAAAAGGCTAATCGGCTTTACTTACCGATGTTAACCATCATCAATCAGTGAGATTGATTCTCAGTCCGTCATTCTTTCAATCTTTCACTACAAATTTTCCCACCCAAAAAATTACAAATTTGGGTGCGCAATTTCTTAGAAACTTCGTTGCAAAAGCAATTGTTACAACAAGAATTTTGTGAAAAACCTACAAAATTTGAATAGCCATCAAAGAAGCAAAAGACCAAACTTCACCCCGGGGGAAGGGGGACATTGCTCCGTTGCACTTAAGCTTACCCACTGTTATTTTCTCAGTTTCGACTTTCGAATTAATCTTCAGAATTTTCATGGCGTTTGTCCTGTTTTAATTATCACTATTAATATACAGGATGTCCTCCTTTGCTATTTGCATCTGTCCTTTATCTTTTCTACTATTTGCTTGCGTCCGATCCGGTTGGCCACGCTGGAAAACAAGGTTTTCAGAACGAGTTATTAAATGTCCAATTGAGAAGGAAACTAGAAATTTGAGAGACGGATAAAGTCTACGATGCATAATGTAGAATAGCGAATAAGAGGAAACCAGAATCTAATATGATACAGGATTCCGCATTCCGGACATACCTTCTTTAAAACGAATGCAAGGTATAAATAAGCTGCCTCCCATTCATCTGGAGATAATGTGCCTGGATTATCACAAGAAACAAAGACAATAGTTAATCAGCATCTAACTTAGGTGTTAGTGTTGAATATAGATATACGTTCAAAAGATATGTTTAATTTTTAAGTTTTTCACCATCTATTTAGAGGGTCAGATTCCTATACACATGTCCAAATGTGTCTCGGATACGGATACTTCAAGAAAAATGAAGAGTCGGAGCAGCATAGAAATGACGTAACAAACTATCTTGGAAGTGCACTTACTTTGGTCTTGGTTACCATCACCTAACGCACCCAGCCTCCTCATAAGCTCTATATATTCAGCTTTTTTCATGTATTCGTGCACAAATTCATGCGAGTTTTTGACAAAAACTAGTTCTAGATCGTACTGCAAAGACAAATACAGGGAATTATAAGCATAACAAATCTATCGTGCATAAGAAATTCCGAAAACACCGAGAGTTGACTTATATTCAAGAGTCGTAAAAATTTTTGAAAGGAAAAAGAATTATGATATAAATAATATTTGCAAGGTTAGAAACCTCCATTTTTCCTTGAAAAGGGGTTTGCTATGATCAAAATTATATCCTATGTTACTCGGACTCAGGTGTGAGTGTTGTATTGGTATGTGTCCCACACGGGAATGTTCTTTTTTTTTTTTAAAGTTCCCCTGTATCCATATTTTGAAATGTGTTGGATAAAGGTACTTCAAAAAAAATAAAAAGTCAGAGCAGCATATATACCTCTTCTGCTAATGACTTGAATACATGGAAAGGAACAATCCACTCGGGGCAGTCAACAGCATCCTGCAACAAGACATCCCAATGGTACATAATATGAACAACTCTATGATGAAGTTAAAACATAACATTTTTTTCCTCAAATTACAATCATTAAAGCAAATAGAATTCCCGTATTTAATACAAAATGCCGGTATCTAAAATAGGAATTTGTCAAAATGAGTACCTCTAAATGAAACTTGTATTTGATACCAAAGGGGCTTGAAGATTTAAATTTCTGAACCATGCCATAAAAGTGTGTCAGAATTAGATACAACCCATACCGAAAATCAATATCTTTTCTGAAAATATAGTTGCAAGGTAAAGGAGGATGGCATTCACCTTGTCAGCGAACTCTTCATCAAATCGTATCCAGTAGACATTATTGCCAAATTCCAATCCTTCAGCTGCATAGTCACAGTGAAAATAGCATTTCCAATCAAGAATGACAATAGTCTGCCATGCCCCAAAAAAATTCGACGTTTCTTTATTGGGAAAACTAAGCTATTGCCTTGTTAATTAGTTTAAAGCAACCATAAAATTAAAAGTAATTTTATTTACTAGACATGCTAGCTTTGGTTACTTTATGTATGAGATCTATCATCAAATTTTGGATATGCAGCTATGCAAGGCTATGTTATTTGACTTGGGTTTAAGTATCGAATATAAGTATATATCCAACACAGGTATGTTCAATTTTTTTTCTAAGTTTTTCCATATATTTGGTGGGTTTTTAGAGGGTCATATCCAAGTACTCATGTCCGGATATGAGTCGGACATGGATACTTAAAAAAAAAAAAAAAAATTAAAAGTCAGATCAACATATAGGCACCTTATTTTAGTTCAATGTCGATATCATATTTCCTATTTAGCGTGTTTAGTTATATATTGGATGCTTCTTAACTCTAAATATCAGTTATTGCTTCACTTAAATATCACTTTTCCATAGCATTATTTACAAGACAAGCAATATAAAAGCAAGTTGTAAAACTAAACCTTCTCTAAGTTTTTTGATTATCACATTGGCATCTGGCATTGTCCCAATGAAGGTGCCTCCCGGACGAAGTAAAGCTGATACATTGGCCAGTGCCCGACGTGCACGTGCCTCCGTAGACCAGGAATAGTGCATGGCAAACTGCATAATTAAGAGTACCTCATTACAACCACCATTACGGTTTCAGTAATATGCAGAGCCACTATAAAAATGCACGTTAGTTAGTAGCACGGGTAGCTCTACTTGGTTACACAGGTAGCATTTTATTAAGAATATTTTCAAGAATACCCAAGAACTCCAGCTCAAACTTTCGAATCGTAACTGATTTATTAACAAGGCAACAAACTCGTAAATAGCTTTAACAGATAAAATTACCAAAGTTGTACTAAACTTTTGTGGTAATTTTATCAGCGGGAAGCAGAATTGAAATATAATAGTAGATTTTCCGACCATTCACCTGGCAACTGCAGATATCAAAAGGAGCATCATCTGCCAAAACTCTATCTAGCCGCACCTGAAAATCATCAAAACATAAATATTGAGACTATCCTCCAACACATACAACCTTGATTAATAAGTTGGTGCCAAGGTCCAGTTTCCAAAAGGGGATATTTTGTTTCGCCGATACAGATATCAGTCTATGTTGCTTGAACTCTTCAATTTTGTTAAAATACCCGTATTCGATGCATATTCAGACATGAGTATGATGAAGATAGTTCTAGGACCCTCCAAATACAGGGAAAAACTTTGAAAAAAACTGAACAAACCCGTATCAAACACATACCCGTGTCCAACTCTCACATCCGAGGCCAAACAACTTAGGCACTACTCAACATTGAATATGACTAAACATGTCATTTATTGTGATAATTAACCCACAGAAGCGAAGACCAAGCAAAAGCTGACTCGTGAAGATGTATTTCAAAAGTGATTATCAACATTAATGTTACCTCAAAACAATCCCCACAGATGAGACGGGCAGGAAAAGTGAACTTTTTGCGACGTTGATGATGGTCTGCATCACCATTATATCGCGTACGGCAGTCTTCTATCTGTGCATAAACGGAGAACGCTAATGAATACGGCGACTTGTGACGTATATATAAATCAAAAGAAGATTTTCTTTCCATTTCTTTTCTTTCTTTTTCGAGTGTAGATTAGGGTGGGGATCAAAAGCATAAAGCTAGACAAATTAACTTAAGGTCATTAATGGCTTTTGAAGCACACAATTTATTTGTGATTTTAAGCTAGAAACTATGTAAACTTCCATCCACTATCTTATAGGACTCATGTTTCAAAAAGCTTTATTTTAAAATAATTTCATGAGGTCATCAGTCTTAGAAACCGTGCAACAAATATAAGGATCAATTCAAGTGTGCAAATTAAATCATGGCAGTGTTCTTACCAATGGTACCGGTTAAAGAAATTAATGGCTTCGAATAATTATGATATAAGTATTGAAAGAGGTGTCATAGATCCCAGAGGCCGAGCACTACTAAACTAGGCTACCACATCAAATAATCGAGTAAACAAAAACATAGAAAAAAGAAACTAAGTGTTTAGCGCTTTACCGATCCTTCAGCTATATCAATGCCAACATAATATCCAACTTTAGCTTTATCCCATTTGATGAGATCACCACCCTAAACCGCATAAATGAAACAATAACAGAAGGTTTGAAATATATTGAATTTGGAGAATAAAAGAGAAAGTTAAATACAAATAAAGTTTGGTCCTAAAATACCTTGCCACACGCAAGATCAAGAACAGCATCACCCCGACGAGCATAAAGCTGAATCAAGACACTTTTAATCTGGTCCATTCAAAGAAGAACATGAATGACAAAGAAGGTCAAAAAGATATCATAAAGTTCACAATGCAGTTCATCAGATTTAACAACATACCCAGTTATTTAACTTCTTCAAATGAATGATCGGACTAGCTTCCCGTTCTTCCAGAGTTTGATTTGTTCTTGCACTATAATGATCGGCTACTTTCCGAGCGAAAATCTTGGTGCTCTCATCCTCCAAAAATTGTGAATCACCTAAAAAACAACACCAAATTTTCAGCTCCTTCAACATAACTTTTACTCTGAATTCTTTCATTATTAGCTCTAGCAATCAAAATTTCGATTCTTTTTGCTGACCTCTCAAACTAACACTTACGAACTTCAAAACCCAAGTTCAAAAATCAACTCATTAACCAAAACAAAAACCAGAAAAAAAATACACAATTGAATTGCATCTGAAAAAACTACCAAATATTGAAAGATTGAAACTTTTTATTTCCTTTCATTCAGCTATAGCATAAATTTGGCAGCTTTAATGCAAATCTTTTAATAATAAATTCTTAATTGCTTAGTGTTTCACTTAACAATCAAATTAGGATTCCTTTACTTCAACACTGCTTTCCAGAAACCAACATTTTAACCAAATAACCATAAAATAAGCTAAAGAAAACAACTATGTTATTACTTTATTAACCAAACAAAATTTATAATTCAATAAAATATTAAAAAAAAAAACCCAAAGCTCATAGCTATAGTAATTACATAAAAACCAATCAAAAACCCTCAAAAGAAACAAATCCCAACGTTTTACCTTCAGAGTTTTGTTTGAATTTGGACTGAGGTGGACCAAAAGAGGAAGATGGCGATTCTGGGCAACCACGCTTCATAGCCAAAATTATTAAACAAAAAATTTAAAAAAAAAAATAGAACTTGTTTTATTTGGAGGTTCCTGTAAGAAAAGGATCAAATATGCGAATTTATTAGGGAAAAAGAACGTAAGAATCAAGGGAAAAACTAAAGTGGGTGTTTCTTTTTGGAGGGTTTGGTTTTTATTATGGGCTTGGAATTTGGATTTACAGACGGCCAGACACCAAAAACAGTGGTAAAAGCTTGAAAAGGGGGAGGCTTGGGTTTTAATAGTTATTGCGAGAAGGCTTTTTCTGTTGTTGGAATTTATTAGGTTTTGTTTCTTGCGAAGGATTTTTTATTTTATTTTTTCTCACAATAAAAGGGAGTCTTTTGTGAATTCAAATCTTACGGATTTATTTTCTTATAAATTTAAATATAAATTTTTAAATATTTTGTTATTTAAATCTTTTAATTTTTATATAAATTTATTTTATTTATACAATGAATTCGAATATTTAAAGTAATATCTATTTATATATATATATATATATTAGATTTTTGTTTAATTTTATATTTATTTTTAGAGCAATAATTTAATAAATTCGAATATTTAACGAAGTTGGATATCCGATGAATATTGGTTTTTAAATCGAAAATAGTATTTGGATAGTAAGCTAATAATAAACGAATTTAAATTTTAAATAAATTCAATAAATTTAGATTTAAATATTTAAAAATTTACATATATCTACTGTCATTCGTTAATTTTTTTTTGTTTTTTTTAATATATATTTTTTTCTTTTCTTCAAGTTGGCGCACAAGTTCAACATAGTTATGGAAAATTTAGATTTTTTTTTTCTTTTTGAAGATAAGGATGTACTTATATTGGTATAAAATTAATCAATTTTATATATTTTATAACTTCATTGATGTTTTAATAGATTAACCATTACATTTATTAATATGATTATATTTGTTGTCCATGTCAGGTTTTTAATTGATGCAATATCTATTATTCACATGATTGTAAATTCTTTAAATTAAACAAATAATTAAATATTTTTAATTTATTTGAAATTTAACATGCTTGATATACATAAATACAATGGTTGAGTCAAACAAATGCAAATTTTTTATAAAACTTATAAAAAACATGTAAAACTAGATTAATTATAAACTGTCATAAGTGATTTTTTTAATTTAAAATTGCAAGTTATTAAATCCAAATTAAAATACAATAAAAAATACACAACTATAATTAAATTTTCTTTACTTTAATCGGATAGCCATTCATATGAATTAAAAAAAAAAAAAGAAAAAGAAAAACTTATGACTGAAAATTACAAGCTCTCACCCAAAAACGACATCGTATAGTTTAGTGGTCCGTGGGGATAACAAAATCCCGTTTGCTTCACAGATTTTGCATTAGCTTTATTCCTAATGATTTTTTTTTTTTTTTTGAAAGGTGGAAATAGGCTGTAAATGCTTGTTCTGATCCGTCCTTCCCACCTTAAAATATATTATAAAATTATTTTGTACTTTTTAATATGTCTATTAAATATATGTACTAAAATCATAAATATAATAATAGTTTATATGTAATTTTAGTATATATATATATGCATATTATATACATTAAAGAACTATCTATATTAAAATTAAGTTCATCAAAATTATAATATATATTTTTACAAAATTAAATTAAAAATAATTAATAAAAAGTATAATGGAGCGGTATAGTAAAATAATTATAAATGTAATCAATATTCATAAAATTAAAAATTTTCAACATTTATAGACAAATAAAACGAAAGTGAATAAGGTAATTTTCACCTCTCTGTATTACCATCCTACACGAGTGGATGGATAACAACATGTCTATTTAGTCGGACAAAGCAAAGATAAGAACAATGAAAGGAACATACTGCTCCAAGATTTTAGAACGGCCCTACATTTTCTAATGGCATTGCTTCTTTTCGTTTAATGGCCAACCACGTGAGCAACAAGTGTTAGCAAAAAAAGCATAAAAAATTAAATATCACGTGAGCAAAAGCATAGAAGTGAAAGTAAACTTTATTCAATTCATTAAAAATTATAAATATAAATATGAAACATATATCAAACATGCCATATTATATTTATTTCACTATTTTAATATTTAATAAATATATCATGTTTTTATCATATCCCAAATGGTATGTAGTGTGGATAGATGGTACTGTAATTAAACAAGGGTTTCTTATGTCATAGTTAGAGTTTGTTTTACTACATTAATTAAGGTTATCAATTCATCATAAATCTTTAAATAGAAAATTTCATTCAAGATTTATTTCTGCTTTCTTTTATATGAGAATTATTGATGCAACAACGGAGATATTAAAGGGGAAATCTGTAAGACAATAAAGGTGAAAGAGGCATGAAGCTAGACTCTAAGAGAACACTTCGATGCTTAAGTCAGTCAAGGATAGTATAAACAAAGAACAAAGAGAGAAAGAAGAAATTCTGATAGTTCATTCATTATTAAGATCTTTGACTTCAATTGTAGCTGTGTTAAAGCGCTTGACATATTGTTGGAGAGTTTCGTCTGGGTTATCTTTAACAACCATCAAGCTAGCTACCATTTTAGCTGTCGTTTTGCAACTGCTAACATGAGCTAGGAATTATCGACCCAACTAGTCAAAATTTGTGATAGACCCTGGTTTAAAGAAATACCACCAGGTTCGAGTGGGCCCATGTAGGGTTGTCGAGAATATCTTGCATTGAACAACCTCAGGAACATCTCAAAGATTGTGGAATGCCCAAAAATGATTCAGATGATCTGCCAGGTCTGCCTTACCATCATACGTGTCTGGCAGAAGCTTAATCTTCTTAGGAACTGGTACCTAGCAAACGACCAAGGATAGCGGATTATGCTTAGTCTCCAACCTTTCCCAATAACGTGTTGGGGCAATATAACAATCTCACATCGATTAGCCAAAAATATGGACTATGGCTTATAAAGCAAAGGCCATCATTCCCTTATTGAGGTATCTTTTCTTAAAGGATAAAACCGCGAGGACAGTCTGAGCATTGCTCCAACAATCCTTGCATCAATAGTGACGTCGTCTGCGGGAACCGATAAGCCATAGGCTCATAATCGAAATTTCATTCAGGCATATAAATAAGTAACTATGAGTTACTTGACCTACACGATGGTCACTTGCTTACTCAATCTACAACTTACACGGTAATAACTTGCCTACTTGATCTACGACTTACACAGTGGTAACTTGACCATTCAACCTATAACCTAACTTGCCCCATTCGACCTACATAGTTCCCCCCTTGCCTGAGAGGCTAGTGTTTGAGCAAAACAAAAATCCCACATCAATTAACCAATGATATGGGCTGTGGCTTATAAAGTAAAGGCCATCATTCTCCTATTGAGGCGTCTTTTCATAAAGTACAAAATCGTGAATACAGTTTGAATACTACTCTAAAGTGGACAATATCTCATAGCGGGCATAGTCTAACAATCCTTGCATCCATAAGAACCTTTTCCCAATAGTAAATGTTAAGACTTCCATGGAAGTTAAAAAAAAACAAAGTTCTTTGGATGCCAATACTAATATTGGTGCAAATTACTTGAGGTTTTTTTTTTTTGGGTCTTTACTTAGGTATGTTTTATGATCTAAGATTAATCATGTTCGGAGGTTTATGGCCGCCTTTCCCTAAGAATGCACTTACATAGACTTAAACCTTATTCTCTTTCATGAACATGAATGTGCCTTACCACTAATGTGAATATGCCTTACCACTAATGTCACACATATTTAGGTAATTACTTGATTATTTTACCATTCTAGTCTGATTTTAAATTGCAAATCTATGAAAAAAAAACATTAAAAGCTGTCTTCAAAAGCATGAAGGAGAAGAATTTTTATTTTAGTTGCTTTAATTGCCAAACAGTTGGTCATTAGTGAGATAGGGCAATAAATAGAGAAGGAAAGAAATGAAATGGAAGAGTGGAAAAAAGAAAAAGGAAATAACTTATTCAAGGGTCAGGTTATCCGCCTAAACTGGAGGACATATCTGATATTTGAGAGAGTTTAGACAAAAATATTAGGCTTGAAAAAATGAACTTGGGTAAAAGAATTAGACATGATTAAAAAATGGGCCTAGTTTTGGCTCCAACTTCCAAGGCCTAAGCCAGACATGGCCTAGCTTATTTTATATATCATGTCATTTTTGTCATATAAAATACATATATGTAATATTATAATATAAACATTAAAAATTAGGTTAAATTATTTATATTTTCAACTTAATAAAAGAAAATTATTAAATTAATAAAAATTAAATTTTAAAAAATATATAGTTTTTTTAAAAAATACTATAACATAATATATATTAATTTTATATTTTATATATTATGTTATTTTTATCATACATAAATACATATATGTAATATTATATCATAAACATTAAAAATTAGGTTAAATTATTTATATTTTTAAACTTGATAAAAGAAAATTATTAAATTAATAAAGATTAAATTTTAAAAAATAGATTTTTTTTAAATAAATTATAAAAAAATATAATATAGGCGGGCCTAAAATGGTTTGGGCCGTCCATTTACAAATATTGGTTGGCTTGGGCAAACTTCGAGGCCCATATTTTAGGCCGGACCAGTCTTGCGCAAGCATGTTTAATGTTAATACTATACTTAGACCCGGCGTAAACCCAACCCAACTTGGCTCATGAGCACCTCTAAAGGGAAAGAAAAGAAAGAAATTATGTATTCGTATTTATATTATTTTTTTACATGTTTAAGATATTATAAATTGATATAAATTTAGTATATTATTACATGTTTTTATATACGTGTCATATTCAAGTTTTTATAAAATATTTTTCCTATGTTATGTTAATGCTGTGTTTTAATTTATTTTATATTTTATATAATGTGATTCAATTTAGAGAAAAATTGTATATTCGTGTGAGGTTCATGTTATGTCTCAATTTGTGACATATTTTTCATAGTTTTCATAATAATTCAATTTAGAAAAAAAAAAACTTGTGCATCTTAATGTATTCGTGTTCATGTTATTTTGAGAGTTCAAAGTATGATAAATTTATATAAATTTTTATACATTAATAATTTATTTTATTTATATTTTGACATGTTTATAAATTCGTGTTATATTCATATTATTTTTGTGTAAATTTTTTAATTTTTTATGTTATATTTGTATTATATCTCAATTCATTCCATATATATATATATATATTTATCACAGAAATATGATTTTACCTTAACTTTATTTACTTAAGAATTAAATTACTATATCTATCATAGAAAATAATATTTTGATTGAATTTTCTTAAACATAACGACGACATATTTTAGTTTGACATGAAAGCCAGCCCTTGTTTTGGCACAATTGCATTTAAATCAGAAAACAATGGACTTTCCTCGGCGATTACTTAAAAATTCATTCCAAATCACATGTCTGGTTTTCATTTCATTTTATTTCCTTGTCCTTTTTTGTTTTATCATGGAGTCTTGCTTTTCAATTGCAACTTTTTTTTAGTACTCTATGTTGTCAGTGATTGGTCTCTAACTACTAAACTTAGAAGTTTAGTATTCTAGTGAATTGCCATGGTTGCTAGCTTACTAATTGCAACTGGGTTTCATTTGGTTGAACTTATGGCTTTGGTCTCTTTATATATATAATTTTATAACGGAGAATGTAGTTTGATAATAAGAGAAGTAGTTACAAATAAAAAAATCAAATGCTAGATATTCTGAATGTTATATCTTAAAGGTAATTATATAAATTAACTGAATTAAATTCATAATTAGTTAAAATTTAGTCATTTTTCACCTATTTTCAAAAACTTTTGCAAAAAAATATTGGTTATATATATAACAAATTAAAATTTCCCTTCTAATTACATCTCTATTTTAATCAATGATAAAATATTGGATTGGACTTGTAGGTTGGATCAATTTAATTGGGAGCAAAAAGTTAGTGCTCTCCTATATTATATACAGAACCGAGTGATGTTTGAATAGGCTTAAAATCTATTCAATTGATAAAAAATAAAAAAAACCAATGTTTTTTCAAAAATATTTTCGTGATTGATGAGATCTGAACCCATAACTTTTTAAATTTATATTAAAGACTATGTAATTAAGCCAAAATACATTTTTTATCAATTATTTACCATATTTATTACATTAAAAGTATTTTAACATTTAAAATTATTTTAATTTAAATCGATTGATTTAGTCAATACAAACAATCGAATCAATCAATAATCAAAGTTCGTATTAATATAACGTTTGATCTGATTTTTTTAGCATTAATCTTAATGCCATAAGATTTGGTGAAGTGCCGACTAAAGCATAGGAATTGGGAAATGAGTGATGCATACGTGTGTGTGTGTGTGTGTGTGTGTATTCTTTTTTCATTCATCACATTTGTTATTATTTTTCATTTTGAAATTCAATGGTGTGACATTTACATGTTGCAGATTCAACAGGAAGCTCTAAATCTGGCTCCTCATGTCGCTGAAGTATAACTTCTTAGTCTAACTCTAAGCAGCCTTTTAAACCATTCGACTGAAGCCTTTGGAATCCTTGTAAGGTTATTTTTGTAGTCCACATAGTAGAGTCCGAATCGAACGGTATAGCCACAGTTCCATTCCCAGTTGTCCAACAATGACCACACAAAATAACCTCGAACATCGCACTTATCTTCTCTGCGTTTTATCATTTTAATATCATTATCTATAAAAATTTAAATTGTGATTGTAAACATATTTTTAATTGCTTTATGATTATTATGATTATAGGTGTAATATCAATAGTAGAATAAGTCAAAATTGTGAGGGCCTGACCCAGTATGTGACCTTGCCTATTCTCGTAAAAGTATTCGATGTCATGTTACACATCTAGGTATTATTTTATTTAGACCCATAATCCTAAAAA
>JAQSVH010000005.1:9335733-9346386 GCA_029448705.1 Adansonia digitata | reverse complement strand
GAAGAAGAAGGAGCACTTTTGATGGAATTGTAGTATGTTCACAGTCCTTAGTTTAGTAGCTAGTTTTCTTAGTTTAATGTGAATATAATCAAATCATCAAATCATTATCTTCTACTTGCTTAATGGAAGAGTTGTGAAACCCTCCCTCCTTTTTATTTCACTCTTCTTGTTCATTAATGACTTGAGATGCAATATTTTCTATTCCAATTTGTGTTCTTTTTCTTCATATCCTTGATGAATTGATGATTGGTTTCTTTGTTTTGTTCTTGTTAATGCGTGCATTAATTGAAGTTTGTTGTATTTAGTGTAATTGTTGGTAGTTTTATTTGTCATTTTTAATGCATTGGGTGAAAATAATATTAGACATTGTTTTTACGACACCTGTTAACAAAAATCTAAATTTTATTATGAGAAGTGTAAAGGCTGAATAATAATAATTGTCTTAAGTTGGATAATCTAGTAAAGTTGGGGATAATGTTGTTTCCACACATATTTTTTTTTGAAGTATTTGTATTTGATATTTGTGATTATATATTTTTTGATATCGATATGGGTATAATCTTTTAAGAATCTTTTAAATATATGAAAAAATTTAGAAAAAATTTGAAATATTTGTGTTTGACCCTCTTGTCCGAGTTTGAGTCATTTTTTTTGAATTATTTGTATTTGACATTTATTTAGGACATAGTATAACTTTTAAAGAACCCTTCAAATAGACAAGAAAACTTTAAAAAAAAAAATGAAAACATAAGGAACAAAGGTGGGATGGTGAATAATGATTGGCATTTGTTTTAGATATAATGAGGATGTGGAATTGTAGGCTGTCAGGTAGTAGTTTTAAGGTTTCGGTTTAATGTTGTCATTAATTGTTACGTTCGGTTGAAGTTAATTTTGTTGGATTTTGCGAGGATTTTGTTGCCATTTGAAGGCCACTAGATTTAGATGTTTGTGGTTGTTTGATCCCAAAAACAGATGTAGAATCTTATGAACTTTGTAACTCTTGGGGAATTTCATGATGTCTGTCTCTGACCAAAAATGATTGGAATTGAGAATGATGTGATGTATTGATCTCTACTAGATTCAGAATCTTGTTCTGCTTTTTGTTTGAAAGTTGAAATTCAAGACCAAAACTCCCCCAACCCCTACCCCCAAAAAAAAAAAAAGTAGACCCCAGAATTCCAAAAGGTCTAATATAGCTAGAAAATTTTTGTTCGAGCGAGAGGACATCATGAAATTCTATACGCAAAAAAGCTCCCAAAACTGACGAAGTCTAATGCCAGCATTTTTCATGCAATTAAGCAGACCGCATAAACGGGGGCTTAAAAGGCATTAATTGAAACAAGATTTTCTTGCAAAAGCAAAGAATCCTTTAAGCCAAAGGATCAGTTAATGAAAGGGACACTAATGTTTAGTGAAGTGAACTAAAGTTTGAGTTTATGGAAGCCGAACTGAAGTTTGAGTCTAACTATGCTTTGGGGAGGGGAATGTGTAGTTTTGGGGTAATTAAAAATTTTCTAGTAGAATTAAGTTCAAAGAGTATAACGAATAAGAATAACAAATGAGAATATTTGAGTAAAAGAGAAAAATGGCACCCATCTGAAGTAAAAAAGGTGTCTTAAAAGTGTTGTCTTGGGTGGCTAATGCCAATTGAGCTTGCTGGAGCTACAAGCATATCTACTTTTATGATTTATCAGTAATCATTTGTGTCTTAATTTGGAAAAAAAATATTTTTTTTTATTTTTTTATATGTAACTCTTTATATAAACATAAAAGTTTTTATTGATGAAAATGGATATTTATGTACATTACCTAAGGATCAATTGAATTTTATATTGCTTGATAGTTACAAAAATAAAGTACAATAATATTAGAATTTTTCTTGAATAATCTAAAATATTTCATATTGGGTTAGAATATATATATTATCCTTGGTTGCTTCAATTTTCAGAAAGAAAATTATTATTGATTAAAAAAAGAAGAATAATTTATGATTAATTATGAAAGGCATTTTCTCCACCCCTGAAAACCTCATGTTAAATCCCCAAAATGCCTTCTAATAAAATGCATTTTCGGTTTTCTCCCTTTTTTTACACTAATTTTCCATTTCAAACACCAACAAAAATAAAAAATAAAAATCCTAAAACCAAGAAAATAGAGAGAGAGAGAGAGAGAGAGAGAGAGGAAATATTCTATTTTATCAGCTCATTGTAAGAACCCTTGTTCATAATAAAGGCAAGATTTTCAATGAGTTGATCTATTTTTCTTTAGATGCATTGTAACAGCTGATACATATTTATTTATTTAATTTTTTTTTTTTTTTCAATGAGTTGCCATTGATGGGATCTGGTCATTATAGTGGGATCCCTTCTTTGACCTCTTTAGTTCAAATTTTAGGATCTTTCAATTACTAATATAAAAAACAGAAAAGATTTGAAATTTATTGTTTTTTCTTTTCTGTTTTTTTCTTTTTAATCTTTTTTAGCTCTTCTGAGCTCTATTCATCATATCCTATATGGCTTTCTGGATTTTTGTTTCAAAATATGATCTTGATCCCATTTTTTTGGCTCTCCAAGAGAAGATCAATTCTGCGTTTGGTTTGGTTTTTGGATTCCTGATTCCGAGTTTCAATATTTCCTCAAGTTTTTGAGGAACATCTGCTTATTTTTTTAGCAGATTTTATGGGTTTCATTTGATGGAAAATTGAATTAAAATTTGAACTTTCGATGACAGCATTTTGAAGGGTTTTTGGTTTGTGTTGGTGGTTAGGGGTTTTTGGTTATTAATGAAATGAAAAGGAATCATTTTTGTGCTTGTGATGACGCTGATGATACACGGACAAATGGGTGTCATAAGAACTAATTGTTTGGGGTTTTTGGTAATTCTCCTTTTTGTATCATTTGTTGTCAGCTTGGATTCCATTAAGGATGAAGAAGAAGCATTTCTTAACCAATTAGTTGATCCAACAACTGGGGAGATTGATGAGAATCTGGTAAAGGAAATTGCTTCACTTGTTTGCTCTTGACTTCAATTCATTTTGTTAGTATAAACTCCTTTAATGTCCATTGACTGCAATTGATTTGGTTGAACACTATTTGTTTGTGGATTGAGATCAATTATGGATTTGTTTAGTAGAAAATAATTCATATTCACTAAAACCATGCTTTAGCCTTTTATTGTTTGGGTAAACGCGGTTGACAGCATGTTTAAGGAAACCTTGGGAACATATTGGAACCATACTTTAGCAATCAACCAACGATTACTGGGAGGTCTAAAATAGTTTTAGTAATTTCCTTATTGCTTATCTGCTGCAATTAGAAAGTTTTCGACAATACCGTTAGCTTGTCTGCACGGATGGATATTGTGTACTCGACTTTTGAGAACTGGAAGAGGCATTAGGTATTAGACTTTTTGAGAACTATCTCGAAACATGTTGTTTCATAATGCTTTTTAAAGCTTATTTTACCATTTTCTGACCTTGGATATTAACAACATAGGTTAGTGAAAATGCATGTGAGGTAGCGATAATCGTTATTCATAAGGTTAATGCTTGTAATTTTCACTGTCAATCGGTTAGGACGTTAAGATGCTTGTTGTTTTTGTAGGTTTAGGAAGTGGGAACTAAATCCTCTTTCCCTTTGGTACATCGTTGTTTGAAATTATTAAATTGTTTGCATACAGGCCGAGTTGTTATGGATAAGTTGCAGACCAGATTTGAATGATTTAAAGGAAGCTTTCAAAAATCTCAAGTCACGTCTTCCGGAGGAAATACCTGGTACGACCAATGATATCAATACGAAAAGTTACTCATTAGCAAAAGAAAGCTTTCGGAAATGGATCAATCGTCTCCATCCCCAGTTAAAGCAAGCCCTTTCTGACTGCATAAGAAAGAATAATCTTCTATTCCAAGTATCTGGAGAAGATGGTGGCTTTAAGACTTGTTATGCCAGATATTCCAAGTCATTGTTTCGCTGGCATGATGTTCGTAGACGTAGTTTAGCTACTCAGAGCATTGCTGTAGTCTCTGCCCTGAACTTAGGCCCACACCCACCCCCACCCCCCTCCCCAGCTCCAGCCACTTCTGCTTCCGAATCTCCTGATTTTAGTGCAGATCTATCGCTAAGTCTGGCATTTTCAACCTCTCCACCTTCTATACATTCTAACCGAGCTGTTCCTTCAATAGATGATCCTGACAGAGATTCAGAAAACGAAGGGACCGATGACAGTAAAACAATTATCATTGCTTGTGTCGTGACTTCGGTAGTAACATCTGTTGTTGCAGCATTGTTCTTCTTTTTATGCTGTCATAGAGATTCTGGAGCTAAACTAAATGACGAGAGCCCCCTTCTCAGTTTAAGCTTAAGCGACTTCTCTAGTGGTATAGACTTTCCCAGATACTGTTTTCATCTAGAAGCTTTTGACAAATTTTTGATTGAAACTTTTTTTTTTCCAGGTTCTTCTCATGCGTATGCTTTTGGATCTAATAAAGAAGAGAAGCTTGATCACCCATCATTTGATACTGAATCAAGCCTACATAGAAAGGCTTCGACTAATAGCAATGTTTACATTGAACCTAATGATCTACGAATATCCTTGGATGGAAAGTCATCGTTTGGAGCTGTTGCTGGTGCCTCCAAAGCCTCGGCTGAATCTTCAGATACATCAGGCAATACTAATTCGCAGCTACCATTGCCTCCAGGGAGGTTGGGTACTTCCCCGGCCGGATTACCTCCTTTGAAGCCTCCTCCAGGCAGAGCAGATCTTTTCACCCCCGAACCTCCTGCATCAATTAGGGCCAGTCCACCTCCTCCTCCTCCTCCTCCTCCGCCTCCCCCTATGAAACCTGCTTCTGCCAATCTAAGCCCCCGACCTCCTCCGCCACCTATACCTCCTGGTTCCAAACCTGGTCCTAGCCCACCACCTCCTCCTCCAAGAACTGGCCCTGCTCCTCCTAGAACACCTCCATCCGGGCCTTCAAAGATGCCTCGACCACCAAGTGGACCACCACGACCACCAAATGCTATCACTCACGTGGGATCTGGCTCAGGGTATGGTGCTCCTAAAGCCAAACTGAAGCCATTTTTTTGGGATAAAGTTGCAGCTACCCCTGATCAGTCAATGGTGTGGAGTCAGATTAAAGCCGGATCTTTCCAGTACGTAAAAATTCTTTTCTTGTCTTTTTCCTTTTACTCTTTATGTTAATGGATCAGTATGGGATACTTGATACTTCCTTTGCAGGTTCAATGAGGAGATGATAGAAAATCTGTTTGGGTGTGCACCCGTTGACAAGAACAAAAATGATAGAAAGAAAGATCCCTCTACACAGGATCTCCCTCGGTTTATTCAACTGTTGGATCCCAAGAAAGCACAAAATTTAGCAATCCTTTTGCGGGCATTGAACGTGACAACCGAAGAAGTTTCTGATGCACTTCTTGAAGGTGCTTCCCTCCATCTTACTTATCCTTTTAAAAATGTACTTCCGAGTGACATATTCATAGTTTTGTCTGGCATACCTGGCTAAGAGCAAAGAATGCTGAGCAATTAGTGTTAGAATAATTTTCGCTGGTAACTACAATGTCAGTGCTTTCAACTATGTTTTCAACTACTACTGGATAATTGTTGATAATTGTGAGAGAGTTCGGTGAGGGCATTTTCTAATACCTGTTATTGATCCCTCAAGTAGCACTACCGTCCACGGAATCTGAAAATTTTCCATGTAATTTGCTACCTTTCCCTGTTAGCTGATTCCTTGCGATTTTTCATATATTGTGCCTCATCTTGAAAAGGAATCATAGTTACCATGTTTTATATATCTACCATAACTACAGTTTTGCTAATGCCTGAAGAAATTTCGAACTTGAATATCTAGTTGAAGTTGAAGCTAAGCATATGCAATAGAATAGCCTGATTTCAAGGAGGAAAAAGGAGTTATTATTCTGACTGAGCTTTCTATACTTGGGAGTAATTTGAGCATAACATAGGCTGGAATATTCAACTCAAACCAATAACATTATTTGCTTATGCATCATAGCCAAACAGTCATAAGGTTCGGAGGAAATAGATATAACCACATAAGTTAATTGCAGTAAAACTTGAAAATTATTAAGATAACCTGGATTCTTAAAATTTGTTTAAAACAGGAGATTATTAACAGCCAAATAAGTACATTGGTTTCCCTTGAACCACATATACATGTTTAAAAACCTTTAATTTAACTCTCGTCTTGGGAAAAGGGAGATGCTCCTCTCTCATCATTCTTTGTGTATGTGTATGTTTACATGCATGTGCTTGCTTATTTATTTTGTGGGGGTTGAGGAAGGGGGATTAGAGGCTATTGCGCTTCATCTCTTCAATTTCCTTTAAGTATCAGAATCCAGCACCTGTGTCCAACATATTTTTGGACATAGTTATGAGGATATGACTCTAAAAGGATTCTCCAGATACATGAAAAAACTCGGAAACAATTGAACATACCCGTATCCGGCACTCACACCCGAGTCTGAGTAACATAGGTTTGGGTGTCTCCTTGTAGCTATTGTAATATCAAGATGTGGACAATGCTCTGCAGGCCTTTCTCCAAAGCCCATGGACACACCATACCCTGAACTTATAATGATTTATGGACTAATCTTATTATTGGCCCTGAATCCAGTTTCTGATCTGAAAATATTTTCTTGAATGTTGTGCAAAGGAATAGTTCATAACTGAAAGAACTTCGAGAATCTTTACGTGTTCGATGGGCTTGTTACTTTATCGTGCTTCTTGTATGCTCGCAATAGTTGAATTTCTGTAGTACTGTATAATGTGTTTCTTTTTCGAGCTTGACATTCTAGCCTGTTCTTCTGAAAATCAGGAAATGAGCTCCCTGTTGAACTCCTTCAAACTTTATTGAAAATGGCGCCAACAGCAGATGAAGAACTCAAACTTAGACTGTTCACCGGTGAACTTTCTCAACTTGGTCCTGCTGAGCGGTTCCTAAAAGTCTTGGTTGACATCCCTTTCGCTTTTAAACGAATAGAAACACTGCATTTTATGTGCTCTCTTCATGAGGAGCTTACTGTCACTTCTGAATCCTTTGAAACATTAGAGGTGGGTCATTAGATTTTAAATTGCATGACTTGCATGATAAATATTTTGGTTCGAAAATTAATACAAGGTGTGTCAGGCATCAAAAACGTAGTTTAGCTATATTGCTCCAACTCTTCATTTTGATTGAAGCACCCATGTCCAATGCATTTCTGGAGATGGATATGGGGATATGATCCTCCAAGGACTCTCGATATACATGGAAATCTTAGAAAAAATTGAACATAACCACGTTGGACACATATTTGTGCCCGACACTCACACGCGAGTCCTAGTAACATGGTATTTTAGATAGTCAACAAAATGTAATTTTAAGGATGCATATTTTCATAGAAAAAAACATACTCTTCTAGGTTGCTTTATTCTATCAAATTCAGTCGCTTTCCCATTTTGACAGGTTGCTTGCAAGGTACTTAAAAGTAGCCGCCTATTCCTCAAGCTCTTAGAAGCTGTCCTTAAAACTGGAAATCGCATGAATGATGGGACATTCCGTGGTGGCGCACAAGCTTTCAAACTTGACACGCTTTTGAAGTTATCAGATGTCAAAGGAGTAGATGGCAAGACGACGCTATTGCACTTTGTTGTTCTAGAAATAATCCGTACTGAAGGTTTGAGAGCTGCGCGTGTTGCAAGAGAAAGCAAAAGTCTTAGCAGCATAAAATCGGAAGATCTTCTTGAGGATGTTACCCCTGATAATGAAGAGCACTACCGCAGCCTTGGTCTTCAGGTGGTTTCGCGTCTAAGTGGCGAACTTGAAAATGTCAAGAAAGCAGCAGGTATCGATGCTGAAAACTTAACAGGAACTGTTGCCAGACTTGGCCATGCAATGCTAAAAGCACGCAATTTCTTGAACTCAGAGATGAAAAGTACTGAGGAGGAAAATGGTTTTCATGAGACACTAAAGAGTTTTGTGGAGAATGCCGAGCCTGATGTCATGTCATTGCTTGCAGAGGAGAAGAGAATAATGGCTTTAGTGAAGAGCACTGGCGATTATTTTCATGGTAATACAAAGAAGGATGAGGGCTTACGGTTGTTCGTCATCGTTCGAGATTTTTTGATAATTTTGGATAAGGTATGCAAAGAGATTAGAGATGCCCCTAAGAAGCCAATAGAAGCACAATAAAAACCGGTGCCCAATGCACCATCTTCCTCCGAGCCACAAGTTGCACCGCCTTCTTCTGAGCCTCGTCTTGCACCTCCTTCTCCTGATCCTCGCCAGAAGCTCTTTCCTGCAATTGCTCAGCGAAGGATGGATGGATCTAGTTCTAGTTCTAGTTCGGATGACGAGAATTAACAGTATTCGTTTGAACAAGGTATGATGTTATTATCCTTGTCAAGTAAATCATACACCTTGCCACATTATACACTGAAATTTAGAACTTAGACAACATATTACATAAGGTTATGTAGGTGGTTCGATCTTAAGTTCTTTTTTTTCCTCAGATGCATGTTGCATTGGCAATTGATCAAAGATTAGAGACCGCCAAAGAATTGGTGCCACAAATTACTAATACATACAAAATATCAAGCTGGAAGGGGATAAGCTAATGGCATTATAGCTCTCCGATGCTCGATATTTATGGAGCTAACATGGGGAAGGCAGTCAACCTTCCTTCGGTACTGGATTCATGGTTCCTTCTGATTTTCCCTTCATCTTTCAACTTGTGCATATTTTGATTTCAAAGAATATTTTATTAGGGTAGTGTTGAAATTAGAAATTGCTTTACCCTCTATAAATTTTGGAGGGAAGAAATTTTGATAATCTATGGTTCCTTGATTGAGTCAGTTGAATACTACCCTTTTTCTTCTTTGACATGATATTAACCAAACCGCCTTGCTTCGGATTACTTAATACTCCGTTTAGTAGGATGGAAAGGGGGGTCGAAAGAAAGGAAATAGTTTTAATCCAATGGTTGAATTACGAAATATATGATATTATTATTATTAGATTAAAATTTTTTTCATCTTTCCGGCTTTGGATTAACAAACATAGGGTTAAGCTTGTGAATCATTGAATGAATCACAACTCAAGGTCAGTGAAAAAAAACCGGGCCGGTTTAAACGATTTTTTTATTAGTCTTGTATTGATTCATTAGATTTTCGGTTTTTCAATATGCATTAGATTAACCAAGATAGGTCATCGACTTTTGATTGATTCGATTCAACCGATTTAATCCGATTTGATTTAAGTTATGAAATTATTGTAAGATTGAGGTACAAGATGAGCCTTTAATTCCACTATACAAAGTGGGTGCAGCATTTCCATAGCTATAAATTCAAACAGATATGAAGGAAGATACCAATTCTACTTTTAAGGGAAAAAAAAGTAGGTTTAAAAGATGCCAAACCAGATGCGTATCTGTCATTAAAATATTTATTTATTTATTTTACAAAGGAAACCGTGGCTAATGTTCATGACTTGACAAGCCGTCTAACTTGCTCTATATTGATCATAGTTCATTTGGCTTGGTATGTATGTGTGTGTGTGTATATATATATATATATTTGAGTATAGATACTGAGTTATCATAATTCTATTAGACTATATTTGAATTATTGTTTAAATAATAAAAAATTATTTTTAATTAAATTTAATTATAAAATATTATGATAAGATAATTTTTAATTTTTTACTATTATTTTGAATAGTAAAACAGATTTTTAAATTGATCTCATCTAAACATGGATAAAAAAAATTCGGGTTGTAATTCAATCACGGATATCTCTAATTGCAACTTAAAAATAAAAAAATTATAAATATAAGAATTTAATTTATAAACTTATTAAATATCAACTTTTAAAAATAATTATATAAATAAATTCAATTAAATTTTGAATCTAAAATATTTATTACCAGTTAAAAGTAGATGAGAAAGAAAAAGCCTGAACATAAAGAAGGGGAAGATGGTGGAAAATGGCACACTTAAGACAGCTGACATCCATTGAAATTTGAAAGATATATTCCTTTCACACGCCTTTGCATCATTTTCTATTGTTTCTCAGCCTATCCATTCATCCGTATCAAAGTTAAAAAAAAAAAAAAAATCAAATTAAAGTGATTAAATTTTTTATTTTTGATTCATTAATTTTTTTAATATATTTAAATATTAAGTTCATATTAAATAAATATTAAATATATATACTAATTAATAAAAAATGTATTTAGTTTAATGATATAGTTTTTAATATAAAATTAAGAGAATAAATATTTACATTTTATTCGTTACAAATAAAATTTTGAAAAAAATAAACAATATAAATAAAAACTATTTTTTTCAGTTTAATTCAATTTTTTACTAGTTAAACTGGTTTAATAACAATTCACTTACTAAATAATTCTAACATATGTATCGAATCACTAATCAATTTTTATTTAAATTAATTTAACCGACTGATGCAATCTATTTTTTTAATCAATCTATCAAAGTGATGGAAACTGCAAAACGGAATAGTGATCAAATACCTATTTATCCATCAATAAACTACAACCTATGTTGTTTTGATTTTTCATTTCTATTAAAATATTTCATGTTCGGCATATTTTCTAACATAGTTATAAAATTTAATTCT
>JAQSVH010000005.1:9309886-9328776 GCA_029448705.1 Adansonia digitata | reverse complement strand
TTGAAATTTGAACAAAAGAAAAACATTGGTTTTGAAATGGATTATTTTGTTAATTCTGACCTTTTTATGTGTTTTGAGGATTTTCATTTTGGAGCATTTATAACTTTCATTCCAGTGAAGATCTTCGACTCTTTTGTTTGTCCTCATTTAACCTTTCCAACCCTGTTTTGCTTTTGTATTTTTGGCAAGCAAGATTCTCTAACATTGGCTTGTACCTTTTTACTTGGATATCTTGTTGCTTTTGTTTCTCGTATCTCATATTTTCTTTATTTTGTGGTATGTTCTGGTCCTAGTGTGGAAATTGATGGCTCATTTGGGGATTCAGATGGCACTAAGGAGTCCGGTTCAAAGAAGAGGTACTATTTTTTCTTTTTCATGCTTTCTGTTATCTGGTAGAGAGGGAAAAAAAAACTATTGCCCGTTCCAATTTCACAATGAGTTGGTTTCCACTTCTGATTTCCGCTTATTAAAAGGAATCTTGTAACATTTAAAAACTGTTTCGGTGGGTTTAGAATACCTTTATTGAAGGGAATCAAGTAAAACATTCCAAATTTTTAGGCTTACTTCTGGACATGAGATATTGAGTATACAGAAAGTAATATAATATGTAGGGGCATTTTCTTTTGAGGAGCTAAGCATTTTAGTTTGTGTTAGCTTTTAGCCTGCTGCAATGCTATATATTTTCTTAAGGAAGAAGGAAATATGGTCAGTCTAACGGCTTCAATAAGATGATTTAGATGTAGCATGAGCTTCAGAATCTTCTTTTTGCTCCATTATTGATATAATTGACTTGGTGTCTACAAATGTGTCACCAAAAAACTGACTTGACAGAAGTTTGATATCAGAGGAATCTTATCTATTTTTTTGTTGCATGTTGCAGGGTTAGATCTGAATCAAGCAACCCTTCTAGCTCCAAAGCATGTAGAGAGAAGTTGCGTAGGGATAGGCTAAATGACAAGTACTCCCATCTATCTTCTCATGCCTTTTCTTTGCTTTCTATTTTTCTCTGCATAGCATGAATATTCAACATTTTTTAAACAACAGGTTTATGGAGCTGGGTTCTATTTTGGAACCTGGAACACCTCCCAAAACAGACAAGGCTGCTATTTTGGTTGATGCTGTCCGAATGGTGATCCAGTTACGCGGTGAAGCCCAGAAAATGAGGGATTCAAATTCAAGTCTCCAGGAAAGGATTAAAGAGTTGAAGGTCATTTTTTGGTTAAAATATTAACAAAATCTTGAAAATGATTAAGGAAACATCAAGTGTATTCTTTGCATCATATTAAACTGTATTTCCTTTGTTTAGGCTGAGAAGAATGAGCTTCGTGAGGAAAAGCAGAGGCTGAAGGCAGAGAAGGAAAAGCTGGAGCAGCAACTCAAAATCATGAAAGCACAACCTAGCTTCATGCCTCCCGCCCCGGCAATCCCTGCTGCATTTGCTGCTGGCCCGGCTCAAGCTCCAGGGAATAAGTTGGTTCCATTCATTGGCTATCCTGGAGTTGCCATGTGGCAGTTCATGCCGCCTGCAGCAGTGGATACCTCACAGGATCATGTACTTCGCCCTCCGGTTGCATAAGCTGGCAACCTATAACGATCTAGGTTTGCATTTCGATGCAAAACAAGTGTATTCGTTTTTGTCATTGTTCTGGGCTGTTGTAGTTTTTACTGAAGTTTTCTAATTGGACTTCTTGGGTGACTGCCATTGTACTCGTATGATTTGATACTGGTAATCACATGGAAATTTATAATACGTTCATCTGGCTACCTATGTTTCCCTGTTCTATAAGCCTTTGGTTATATATGAATATGAGCCATTCGGGTCGAGCCAGCTCTACCAGAAAAGACAGAATTTGGAACCAAACAGACAAAGCCATTGACCTTGTCTTTGGGTATGGATGGCTTAGGAGTTAGGATCTACCTATTTGACTCTTGCAGCCTATGCGTAACTCAGGGTCTTTTTGGATCTCGCCGTATCGGTGTTTCCATCAAATGAAAGGTACTTAGTTGAGATATTAGTTATTTGGTCCCATGTTAGTTTAAAGGAAGCTGGAATACGAGCTTTCTGAATCATGTTCATTGAGCCATGTTGAACATATTGATTTACGTTAACAGAATTTGCGTTCTGCTGACGTTGCTTTTTTTTTTTGGGGGGGAGGACGTGAGCCGTCTCCAGCTTGCTCTTATAGAAACAGTATCTGCCATGTTTATATCAAGGTAAAATCCTCTAAATATATAAAGAAATTTGAAAATTTTGAAATATATTTGTGTTGGATTTGTCTATAGGGCGTGCAGACTTTTGACTCTTTGGCACAATCTCAGTTTTATTACGATTTTTATTGATAAAAATCACATTTATTATTATCATCTAATTTCATGTTGACTAATCTCGAGGCGAAGATGGCTGTTCTTATTATTATTATTATTATTTTGTATTAAAGAAGTAATTTGAAAATAAGAGGAATTATAAATATTAAGGTTTGAATTTTAAATTTTTTAAAAACGATAATTAAATGAAATAATTTGATTAAGTTTTGAATTTAATTTGTGGTTAAGTCTAAGAGAATCAGACGTTTTGCATCTTAGAAGATATTTTTGATGAGCTGCAACAATAAATACAAGTGTGTTAGTGTATTCCAATCTTGAAGATGCTTTATCTCAATACCAAAAAATAAAAATAAAAAGGCAAAATATAAAAAATAAAAAGAGAAATCCTTGTTGAAGGTCTTAAATTTGCAAAAACAAACATGAATTTGCTCGCCAGTAATGGTCACCATAATCTCTTAAAAAACCTTGTTTAAGATGCTCTAATGCGGCAACCTTTGATGAATTTGTCCGAGAAATCGATGTATTTAGCCCATAAAGGTCGAAGTTGAGGGAAGGCAATGTCCAGCCATGGCTTTGCTCTGCCATTAAAATGGATAACACCAGCTGTTCCAGCATCAGATAATGTTGTGTTTTCTTGGTAACCCAATCCCAACTTGTGCCAAAATGGGTCAATGACTTGAACATGTCCATGGAATGCAATTAATCCAGGTGGCAATGTACCCAGTTGCCATAAACTCAGGTCTGATTTCAAGTTCTGCAGGCAGGAACAAATTGAATTAGTCAGGACATCAAAATTAGTTTTTTCTCTATGACACTTGGAATTCGGTATAAATATTGATATAGATATATGTTTGATATCAGTATAATATTTATTTTTTTATGTTTTTCCTTTTAGTTTGGAGGATATCCTTTGTGGATTATATTTTTATAACTATTGCTAAATATACATCGAACACGTACTTCAAAAATGTAAAAGGTCAGAGTTAGGGTTGACAAAATTATCCAAAACGATGGGGTTCTGACTTGACCAAATAGGGGAGGAGATCTTTTTATTAAAAATTAGGTTCGCATGAAAATGGGTTGGTTTATTTTTTAAAATTTTGGATTCAAGTTAAGACGATTTAATAAAATCTATCTTGCCTATATCTAGAATATTTACTAAAATATCCCTCTTCTAATTCTATAACTATTTATATATATTTTAGTTAAGATCCTTAATTTTTACAAGACTTTATTACACGTATTTAATTTAGTTTTGCAAAAGTTAATTTCATATAAGCATCAAGCAAAAATTTAAGACGAGATAATCAAGCCGGAGAAACCTTTCCATTTTGGGGGCTATTGCTCAACTCTTAATTAAAATTATATTTGGAGAGAGTTTTGAATAAATATGAAATAAAAAGACGGGTCAAGATTGGGATAAAATAAAAAATCTTGTCTCATCCAATTGCCAAACCCTAATAAGATCCACAAGGCTTTTATCTAATACCAACATCTTCATGTTGTTAAAATCAAGGTTAAAGCCTATTATCACTCATTGTGCTTTTATCTGTGTGACGTTTAACTCTTATTTTTTTTTTTTTTGCTGACACTTGTATCTCATGTGGTTTAATCATTAGATAAAAAGAAGCAATGCCGTTAGAAAATGTTGATATGGTGTAATGACACAAGAGTTTAAATATCACATGAGCAAAAGTATACAAAGTGAAAATGAATTTTTTTATCATGAAAATATAATAGTGTAACTTTGTGGTAAACGGAATGAAATCTTAGAGGATATAAGTGTTAGCATCGGATTTTTCATCACTCGATCAAAACATAGAAGTGAGAACTAACATTTCTCTAAAATAAAAAATATTTACAGTGGAGCTTACCTCTTCGAGCCAATGATAATATGTAAGGCTAATGTTGGTCTTCCTCCAAGCATGAAGATCAAAAATGTTCATCCCATAAGCCCAAGCACATTCATTAGGATCAAAATTGTTTGCAATCAAAGGATGGGTGAAATTCAGATAGTTCTTGAACCGCTTTGACATCACAAATGAATCTTCACCTTTACATGTCTCAACAGCTCCATTAACTTTGCCATTCATTTCAATGTCCCATAATGGTGAAAGATCTGTTTGTATCACAATGTCATCGTCTAGGAAGACTACCTTGTTGAGGTTGGGAAACAACTGCATAATAATAATAATAATAATAATCATCATCATCATCATCATCAAAAAAGGCCATTAGAATCTGAAAATGTATCTTCCCTTTTCAGCAACTGTAATGCGATGATACGATTAAGGTCGAGAAGAATTTGACAAAATAAAAAATCTATTCCAAAGATAATATTAAGTTCGATTTTAATTTGATTTTTATTAAATTCAGAAAAGGCATTAAAATCTGAAAATGTATCTTCCCTTTCCATGTACTTAAGTATCAAATTATGATTGACATTAAGCGTTAAACTTATTTAAAGGTTGGTTAATATGTTAGGCTTGACAATCTAGCTTGAAGTAGACTGAACTTGGGTATTACTTTTTAGAATTCAGGTTGGCACGGTCCAACATGATCAACAAGAAAATTAAAACAATTTTGAGCTACAGTACGGCTCATGAACACTTACCAGGCATGTAAATAGTAATTATAATGTGGTATTATAGTTACAGTTGAGAAAAATTTTAAAAAATCAAAAAGTTATTCCGACCGCAGTATTCAATTTTAGTTTTTTTATTGAATTTGGTTTAGTTTTCGGTTCATAAGTTAGAAAAAAAACAAAATTATTAAACCAGATTGAATTTTATTTTTATTTAATTTTTATAACATAAAAAATAAATATTTTATTTTTATCAGTGAATAAAACTTAAAAATACTATAGAAAATAATATTTTTAAAAATTTTAAAATATTAAATCGAATTAATAGAATTCAGTTAAGGATGATTCAATTTTATATGATATTCAATTTATTTTTTAAAGACTAATATTATGCATTAACCATAAAATTTTTTCAAAATTGAACCGAACTATTCTCACCTTTTTCAGATTCAAAAAAGCCATTAACAAAAACGTCTCTATAACCTAATTTAAGTCTCAGAATTATACGTTACCTCAGGTAAATGTATCCGAATATGATTCATCAAGGAGTTGTACTTAGGGCTGAGAGCTTGTAGTTTTGCTGCAATAACCTGAGGTTTCTCAGTGTTATTCGCAACAATCGCCGACGAACCCCCTCTGAATTGGGACCTAACTCGTCGATCTTTCTCCATTGCTTTCAAAATCGGAACCTTCCCTTTCGAAAGCCAATCAAATTGATGCAATGCCTTAACTTCAATTACAGCCGGAGCTAATGGATGCAACGAAAACCAGGCCTGCATTGGGGCGCAAGTTTTGCGATCAGTTATTATATGTAGCACCAAATTTGCAGGTCGTAAAGCGTTTTTAACGAGGGATTTCGCGACGACTGAGGCTGCGAGCACGTTATCGGAGGCGAGGACGAAGTGGAAGTAAGAGTTGTCATCGAGGGCCCCCACAAGTTCCGGCGAGGGGAGCTGGAGGCGAGCGGCGGCGTTGTTTGAGTGTTCATTGGCGAGCTTTAGTGCTAAGCAATGCAGCTGTTTCGGTATGCTGCTTGATGCTACATGCCGGTATAAATATTCTTGGATTTTGGCTGTTCTTGTTCTTTGTTCAAGTAGAACTACCTGAAAAAAATGTTAAATTAACTAAGATGTGTAAATATAAGAACAAAATAAGTCAAGTGAATACCATTTGCTACGTTAAAAAATTGGATTGAAATTTAAACCAACGAGGTTTTTGGTTATTAGTTTAATCTGTGATTAAAAAGTTAGATAGGTTGATCGGATGGTTTGAATCAGTCAACTGTTCATTTCGGTATAGTATATTAACCTAAGGAGATGTTAAACTATCATAGAACCGATTTGATACGTAAAACCTCGGTAAAAAAATCAGATAAAATTAGTTTTGTAATTTTTCAAAATTTGATTTGTAATTAATGAAATTTGAACCTTTTAACCAATTAATTTTATATTAGAGATAAATATCATTAAGCGAAATACAATCTTTTATTAATTACAAACTATACTTTATATTTATTTAACATTTAAATTAACTGTTTAATATTAAAAGGGGATTTTGATCAAATCATCGGTTCAACCAATTGAACCGAAAACATCAGTTTCCCTTCCAATTTTTTTAAAATTGAGTTTAATCAATCCAATTGATTGGATTGGTTGAATAAGCTAATTAAATAAAAAATATTAAATAAATACTAAATATAATATATATTCTTAATAAAAAAAAATATAAATTTGATTAAATGGTATAGATTTTAATATAAATTTAAAAGATTAAAATTTTGGATATTCTCATATATATATATATACATATATAAATTTTTTAAAAAATTAAAAGAAAAAGCTTAAAATTGATTTTAATATAAATTTAAAAGATTAAAATTTCAGATATTCTCATATATATATATATACATATATAAATTTTTTAAAAAATTAAAAGAAAAAGCTTAAAATTGATTTTTTAGTTTTTTCATTGATTTACCAAATCTCTGAATTTATTATATTATTGAATCAGACAGAACACCAATTTTTTTTTTTTCAACACTAACCATTTCTCTAAGCCTTAGAGCAAAGGCTTTTGCGTCTGATTTGCTTTCTTTCATTTCAGCCATAAACTCTTCTAATGTCTGAGGAATGTCAGTTTTTCCATGTACTTCATCCTTCCTCACTGGTGTATCTAGTACTTGGTATATCACCTCGGGGACCTAATTGAATAAACCACAGATTAAGGCATTTTCAATTATTTAAAGAAAAAACTGATTTTCTTAATTATTACCTAATATTTCAACAAAAAAGAAATATTCAATGAAATAATTTTTTAATAATTATAATAATGAGTTTAAAGAATTTACATTTGACTCAATTCTTCTTCCCAAGATCCTTGGTCCTAATCTTTTTCCCAAGCAACCTATAATAAATAAATAAATCAGTAACTAAAATTAAAAACCGAAATTTATTTCTATTAATTAGTTTTATCATTAATATTGCTTTACTTACTTTCTACTATTATAATAAAAATAAAATAATAATTATAATTATAATCAGTATTAATTCTTCTGCTAATGATCAAGTGGCAACAACATAATTTACATTATTTGAATTTTTCTTTTTTTTTTTTTAAATATTTATGTTTGATATTCAAATCTTTTCATATTTGACATAAGTAAGAATATGTATTGTTCTAAATGTATGAAATACTTTAAAAAATTAAGTAATGCCCATCTCTATACTCATTTTGAGTCTAAATAATGTAAAATAGGAATGTTAACCATATATTAAGAAATAATTTTTAAGTATGTTCACATCACATGCTAATAGTATTATTAAAAAGATATATATGTCAAATATGAAGTAAATTCATGTAGTAAGATAATATTATCTTATATTAGAGGTGTTCATAGCCCGCTTAAGCTCAAAGACCTATTTAATATTTGAAAAAAATTAAACAAAAATACTATTCTTAAAAAATATGTTTGGACAAAACAATTGAGCCATTTTAAAAAATAGACCAAGCTTTGGCTATAATATTCAAAGCTCAAGTCTAGCCTGATTTGTTTTTCAATTATATAATATAAATTTTTTATATTCATATATTATATGATTTATATCATATAAAGAATAAACTTTTATAATATTATAGTCTAAATATTAAAAATATGTAAAGTTATTTATAATTTAAAACTTAATAAAAAATTAAATTACTAAAAATTAAATTAAAAAATAGAAAATAAAATATGAGTAAATCTAAATAAATCTAAACTGCCCATTTATAAATATTAGCAAACCTAAATAAAATTTGAGATTTGTATTTTAAACCGGACTAAATTTAAAAAAATATATCTATACCATGCTTAGACCTGACACTAACCTCTTAGCTATGCATGAACACTTCATTCACATGAGTAAACTTCAACAAAACTCAAGATCCACATTTTAAACTGAACCAGATTTGAAAACACACCGCTTATATTATGCTTAGATCCAAGCTAAACTCAACCCAGCTCAACACCTCATTCTATATATTTTATTTGATAAAACTTTGAAAAAAATAAAACGAGAAGGAAAAATATGAGTTTACTAATGGTGGAACACTTGGAATGATCTCCTTCTCCTCCGTCAATGCTATCAACGGTCGACAAAACAAACACAAATCTAACAAGGAATGTGAAGAACAGAAGCGAATAGAAAAGCATTCGATACGAAACCCATCTTGAAGAACCAATCCTGAGTTTGATGAATTCTCTTACACCTTTCCCTGGAGACACTATTACATGTCTCAAACTTGGTGAAATATGAAGCTGCATTGCCTAAAAACAGCGACAAAAAACAGGCAAAAGCTGCAGAACCCTAAAAAAAAAAAAAAAAAAAAGCCTTCTTGGGTTATCGTTTAGAGTTCTTTTGAACCGTTCATTAGGGCAAACTTATGGAGTTTTGAGAGGTGAAAAAGAACTAAGAATGGAAGAATAGGGAGAAAACTGAAAATCCAAGTTAGGAAATGCTGTAGAAATGGAGGATATTGAAAAGTTGGTAGGGTTTTAAATTAGTAGCTCTCAGTTACCTAACCTTGCTTACCATACAGGCTAAATATATGCAACCATGGTGGGGTTTTCTAGAAGTTCATTTGATTTTTCTGAAGAATGGGGTTGTTAAACAGAAAAAGACATAAGACTTTGTTCTTGTTGAGTTTGGAGGTTTTGGCTTGGTTTTCAAGTAGGGAAGTTGAGAGATGAATTTTTTTTTTTTTTAACAAAATATTAATAATAAAGGGAAATTTCTGTTTGGTGTTACTTAGCTTTGCCTCCAAATGAAGATGCTCATAGCGTGGTCGGGTCAGGCTTTCTTTCGAAGGATTTTTTTTCATGAGTTTAGATCAAGTCAGTGTTAAAAATTTATTCCATTATTTAAAATAATATTAAAATTTATTTTATATTAATATTTATAATTAAATTTAAATAATAATTTAGATCGAGTTAATTTTAATTATTAAAAAAAATCTTATTTTACAAATCAATTTTGCTTAACCAAACAAATTATTCAAGTTTAGTTTTTATAGACATAAAAAAAAAATGGTTTGGAAATGACTTTCTCTTTTCTCTTTCTGCAATCCGTCTCAAGGTGGGGTTTGAATTAAAGGGACTTAGGTTTGGTGGAGTGAAAACACACGAACATCTGCTTCACATACTCTTTCTTTGTATAAACAACGTTCGTTGGAGAAAATTTTAAGCATGAATTTCTCTAGAATATATATAAATATATATATATATATATTCTATGAAATTGATAGTTGAATTTAATAATTATAACAGTACTCATTATATATGTAAAATTTTAAATCGAGAATATTATCTTTTTCAATATAAATTTGATGATTGAATTTTTTTCCATCGAACAAATATAGTTAAATATATATTTTAATTTATTTGAAACTTGAGAGAATGGGTCTTACAAACCGACCGTTGGATTTAACAATATAGCTATAATCGTTGTGCATGTAAAATTTCGAATCAATTCTATATTTTTATCATTTTAATAGGAAATAATGTCTTTTTCAATATACATATAATGGTTGAAATTTGTTTGCATCAACTAAATAGTTAGATATTTTTAATTTACTCGAAACTCCATATATATGATCTACGTAAATAAATTATAAAATATAATGATCGGATTAAATAAATATAAACCATATAAAAAATTACAGAAGCATGTAAGATTAATTTAATTTACTAGTTTCCTTCTCTCTTTCTCTCTCTCCCTATATATATATATATATAGTTTCCTTAATGTAAAATTAATTTAATTTTATGTGTTTTTGTAACTTTTTATGTGAGTTATATCTGACTAATTCAACAATAAATTTTAAATAAATTAAAAATAGATCAATCGTTATTTATATATATATATATATATACATATTAAATAAAAATATATAACACCATGAGAGATATTGAATATTAACCAATACAATCATCTCTCCATTATGAAGAGTCGCCATTTTCAGAGAAGCCTTCTATTATTTTCACTCCAAATTTGGGATAAGTTTTGACCCGAACTTATTTTAATTGATTTGTACAAATATTATTAAGAGTAAATTTATTTACAAGTTAAGCTACCTGTCTAGTCCAACAATTTTGGCTCGTTCTCGGACCTTAGACATATCTTTTGTCAATTCGAGTTTTTCGCTCCTAAATAAATTAATATTTAATAATTATAAAATATATAAATATCAATATACAAATATTTTTAAATTTTTTTTATTAATTATGAACAATAAATATGGATATTTTGGAAAAATCAAGCAGAATCAAATTTAAGCCTAAACAAAAAACCCAATGTTCTTTTAACTAGGATTCGACCGATAAACACCTTCAATTGAGAGCATATTTGAGTTTAAAATCTCATCAGATTAATAATCTCTTTTCTCAAGCCAATTAGAGAACAAACTTTCTTTTCCTCAAAGATTGAAAATAACAATTTTTTTATTAGGGAAATCAAAATTTAAAAAAATAATAATAAATGTTGCAAATTAAATTTCAATATTATGAAAATCCAACTTCTAAAAAAGTTGGTCAAATGTTGTGACCAAACAAATTTTGATTAAGCCTTGACCTCTAATTGAATCAAATAAATCTTACTCTCCAACCATTTGATTTGGGATTTTCAGTTCAAAAGACAAAAATTACGCATTATTTCTTATATTAATTTGATTTATTTAAATTAGACTTAATTATCGTCGAGTTGAGAAAAAAATTTAAAATTTAAGTTCAAGTTCAAATTTGGCTTAGACCTACTCGATAATCTATATTACTATGCAAATATAATAAAATATTCAAAAATTATTTTTAATTAATATTTATATATTTTTATAATTAAATTTAAATAAAAATATAATTTTAATTAATAAACAGTGATACAAGCCGTATCATTCTACATTAAGACAAACCAAATCCAAATCTAACGTAAATTCAATTGAACTTGTCAAACTAAATAGACTATCCAACTTTTTGAATAAATCAAATTTAAATAATAATTAGTAAATTAAATCTATATTTGATACGATAGAAATTATTTTAATTTTCACAGTTAAAATTTTCTTGTATGAAAATTATGTTTAACTACAATTTTTTGTATGCATGAAAGCTATAACATCACCTTACATATCAAAAGAGAAAGCTGTAAATTAACGTCACCTGGTCATATGAAATCCATTTTACCTTGTAAAACAATCATAAAGCAATAATGACTTTTGACTTATAATTTTTTTCGCCTATCATGGCAACTTCTTATTGTTTGTAAGATGATATATAACCTAATTTGTATTGAAATGTGAAAAAGTAGGCATGAATCCAAGGGCTTAGAATGTACGTTGGTCAGGTTGCGTTGTATTTAAATTTTTATTTTTTAGTTTAAATTTGAATCAGATTAAGTTTGAATTAGTTTAAAAATATATTTTATTTTTTAAAATAATATTAAAAAATTATTTTTATTTTAATATTTATAATTAAATTTTAATAAAAATTATTTTATTATATAAATAATAATTTATGTTTAACGGTTTAAATTACAAAATAGCTACCGAAACATTTATGAACAAATCTACAAGGCTTGCATTGATGTGATTTTTTTAAGGTTTTGTTTGGCCCATCATATTATTTAATAGGTGTATGCAAATGTCGTAAACTATATATATCAAGGATACGTTAAAACCAATGATTAATTATATTTTGCATTCACAAAAATTAATTCACTCAATATTTATCGGTGTATAAAAAGAATTTGGAACTTCTATAAGAATTTTTATAGCAAAATGTTATAAAAAATTTTGATAAATATTTAAAGAACGAGAAAGAGTTCACAAATAAACGCCTGTTTTTATAGATATAACTATTTGTACCAATTTGTTTGCAACAAATAGATATGTTAATAAATAAAATGGACTAACCAATGCTAGATTTATTTACATATTGGGTCAAGCCGTAATTTGAATTTTTTAAATTCTCTTTGCTCAAATTTGAGTCATAGTGACTTGAATGTGCAAAACCTTATTCAAAACCCAATTAAAAAGATAACTCAACCTATAAACAAGTCTATCCAAGAAGAATAGGGTTGCTGTCCAAGAATGCAGTCCATGAAACAACATTCTTACACAATACTGGCTTAGCAGACAGATAGCAAAAGTGTCTCATGCAAGAATTTAAATAACGATCATGCTACGATGTTATAATAGTTAATTTGCATTTTTTATTATCTTTGTTGTCGGCATTCATCATCAATATCTACTATAATTCATCATAATAGCATCTATTATATCGGCAATAAATATGATATATAAGCAGAGACTCAAATCTACACTTGTGAGACGCTTTTGTGAAAGAAAAACATAAAATTTTTAGGTTAAAAAAGATGAAATATGATCACAACATGATTTTACATATGTTATTTTATAGTTTTAGCTCTTTTTGCTATCGATATTTATGATTGATATTTATTATAATTGACTATAGTAATATTTATTAAATTCACAATCAACATTAAAATAAATAAAAAAAGCAATTTAAAATAATTAACATTAAAATAATTTTTTTAAACATCTAAATCTCATTTAAATGAATCTGAAATCGGAGTCTAACGGATTTGACCTCCAGTCCGGCAGTTTTAATTTACTCCAACAGGTTACAAGATAATAATGCATTTACCTTCAAGATAAAACATCTTTGACTTACTGGGATTAATATTTTAAAGTTGGCACTTCCACAAATAGGAAAAAGATTAGACAAGCAGCCCCATTTTTTCTACTAGTTTCCAACATAATTTAACAATCAATTACAGGTAGCATGCAAAACAAACCGTAATACGAATCAGAATACTTGGATAACAAAAAGAAACATGCTTGATAATGTACTTCTTATGGCTGACCTGCTGGGAATGATTAGTTGGTCGGGATGGCATCCCAGCGCCATATAGTCCCGTCCTCGCAGCAACTGAGAATGGTGCTGCAACAACCGAAAGCAAAAGCAAAAACAAAGTTTGTCTGGTGTATTAAAAACCACCGTGTTTCATCGATAAAACACAATCTGAAATCCAAACAATAATTTACCTTCCATCGAAGGACATGGCGGTCTGTCTAATCGGAGACTTCGACTGTGCATGGGATAATCTACCAGCGAGACAAAATAAGAATGACCATTAATTACAAACACATAAAAGAAGAATTTCCTTTTAGTATCGTTCATGGGTCGTACCATGTCAAGTTTGGACCTTAGTACGGTACTTACACCATCTATGCATGCCTAATCTCAAACTGGCCCGAAATATAGACCTCAAATTTCTACTCATCCCTGCTCATCTTTGAAAATGGCTACTCCATTCCCATTTAAACCTGCCCATATTAATATTTTTTAAATTTAATATTTAGTAATTTAATGTTTTTCTTTTATTAAGTTTTAAAATATAAATAACATATTTTTTAATATTCACACTATAATATTATACATATTTATTCTCTATATGATATATATATATATTACATAATGTACATAAAAATAAAAATAATATATATTATATAATTGAAAAAAATGGCCTTAAATGTTGGAGCTGAAGCCCAACCTCTTTTTAAATGAACTTCATTTTTTTTTTTTTTTTTGTTTAAGCTCATTTTTCAAACCTAATATTTTTGTTTAAACTCTTCCAAATATTGGATGGGTCTTTAAGTTTGGATGGATAACCCAACCCTCAAACACTTCTAGTATTGATGAGAGCAAATCAAGCAAACCTGGCAATGAGAACAGGAGGGCTACTTTGTAGTTCCCAAACGAAAATCTTTCCTTCTCGATTTCCTGCCAAGTCCGACAAAACTTATAAATCAGCACAACCTTTGACCTATGTTACTCGAACTTAGGTGTGAGTTTCAGATTTGAGTATGTGTCCAACAAGAGTATGTTTAATTTTTTTTTTCTATGTTTTTATCTGTATTTGGAGAGTCATATCCTCATAACAATTTTCAGATATGTAGATGACACCAGTACTTAAAGACAAATAACGAATTGGAGCAACATAGGCTTTAACAATATTAAGCTTATCAAGATGCAGAATTTGTTTCGGAGATTGAAGGATCATATGCAATTATAACATTATTGCTATATTATTTATATTCGAAAACGGAAAAAAGGAAAAAAAAAGGCATTTGGCCTTCCGTATACCTATAGCAGCAGCATTGTAATGAAAGTCGCAAGAAAATTTGATGAACCAAATGTCACATTCCGGTACAGGGTACTTTTGAAGGATGTCGGCAGTACCCTACAAGAAACATCGTGAGATTTGTCATTGCAGCAAAAAATTCGAGAGTCTTACTCTTAGAAAAGAAATATATATATATATATATATATCCATAACAAGAAAATAGAGAAACAGAGGGCTTTGCAAGAAAAACGAGGAAGTTGAAACCTCGCCGGGAGATTGCTCCTTCATCTTTGGTTCCCATAGCACGATTTCGTTGTCTACACTCTGCAATTATACCCCCCAGCAACCAATATCATCCCAAGTGACGTACAAAATTCCAGCTTACGACAAAACATCATACATGAAAGGTTTACGATAACCAGCTCTAGGAAAATTTCACAAGAACATAGCAACTCGGGCTTTTTGCAAGCAAATTAAAAGAGTCCTAACTTAAGAACGAAAGATCCTAAATGTTGTACGTCTAACAATATAACCTGATTTCCGGAAGAAGATAAGATGCCATTTAGAAAAAGACCTTCTGCTTAAATTTACATGGAAAATAATCTGTCATTCTGACTCTTCATTTTTTTTTTGAAGTACCTATGTTCAACACCCATGTTCGCCGATGAACATTTGGATATGGGTATGAGGATATGACTCTCCAAGAATCCTCCAAATACAAGTAACAACTTGGAAAAAATTAAACATACCCATGTCGGATACATACCCATATCCGACACTCAAGCCCAAATCCGAGTAAAATAGAAAATAAGTGCCTATCTACGATCCTAATTTCCAGTACCCAATCACAACATTAGAACAAGAGGCAAATGTAATTTTATTAACCAGCATTTAAAATAAGACATCAGAAAGCTGCCTGCAATTTATACTACTTGGGCAAGTCATGCCCGCAAAGGCTAATTAAAGATACTTCACAGAAATGGCTCAAGTTACTTGACTGAGAGACCAACAAAACAATGTGGCAATGTGCATTAAATCAAATTCAAGCTCTCCACAAAAGACTGTATAACAACAGATGGAGCAAATGGTTTACCTTTGACAGAATGAAATCACCAAGCCACCGATTACAGTCCACATAGTTTGAATGAACTGAAGCTAAGAACACCTGAAAATAATGGATATAACCATTAAAACATTAAAGCAACAGTCATGTTTTAAATAGAGAAGGAGAAGCTAATCACAGGGAATTGTACGTATTTTGTTGGGAATTTTGAAGGAAGATCCGTCCATGTAAATGATTTCTCGACATAAGTCCAGAACTCTGTAGAAAGATCAAAAACAGCATACCAAAGGAGTGAATGCCTAAATTGGTGTTTACTCGATGCTAATCCTCACATGGTCAGCTGCCTGACAATCATTTCATCACTCAATCTTACCTCAGGTCCAATCATTCAAACTCACCCCAGTACCCCCTAAGCTTATGTTACTCGAACTCGGTGCAAGTGTAAGACATATGTATAATATTGTCCAACATGAGTATGTTCAATTTTTTTTTTCTAAGTTTTGCATGCATTTGGAAGGTTTTTAGAGGGTCCTAGACAACATCGCCCTAAGCCAAGGTCCTAGGCAACATATAAGCAGTCCTTTACCGATAAAAATCTTTGACATCCCTAGCTTTGACTCTAATGCTTATAAAATAAATTTGTTTGTTGCCACCAAAAACAACAAGAACAATAACCTGTATCCATGACCGTCATAATCATACCTTTCATCGACCATATCTTAACAGTGTTGTCCATCCCACAACTTGCAATTCTGTGAATGTCTGAGGGGTGGAAATCCTAGAATAGCCATCATAACCATCAGTATACGATAGGTGGAAAATATGGAAGTCAAAAAACATAGCAAACATTAAAGGACATATTTCCATTTTCCAGGGGAAAGACAGCAAAAGGATAAAACCTATGTTATTTAGATTTGGGCGTGAATATCATATACGAGTATTTTTAATTTTTTCTAAGTTTTTCCATGTATTTGGGGAGTCGTTGGAGGATCACATCCCCATATCATGTCCAAAATGTGTCGGACATTGGCACTTAAAGAAAAATGAAAAGTCGGAGCAACATAGGTTAAAACTCAAATTCTATGCACCTACCACACTCAAAACTTCATTGCGGTGACCCCCAGCTCCAGCAAATATCAGAATGCATATTCCGGTATGAACATTCCACAATCTAACCGATTCATCCTGCCCCAATTTCAAGTTTTAGTCATTTGATAAAGCAAACAGTTATCAAGTAAATGTTCCGATACTTACTTTACTTGCTGACACAATAAGTGATGGTTTCAACGGCTGAGTCCTGATTTCATTTATCGAGTCACCATGGCCAACAAAACTCTGCACACACACATCCATAATTTAACAATATAAGTTTTCAACAACGTAGAACGGACGTAAAAAATTAACAGATCCGACCGTTTAAAGATGATACCTTGTGTATTTTCTCATTACTTGCATCAATTACACGGATTATGCCGTTAATACCTCCAGCAACCACAAAGGGGGCACCATCAACGTTGCATGCCCAACTCACTGTGTAGAAAGACTCATCCTTCTGATCTACAAAGCACATGGAATGATGCAATGATCCAAAAAGATAACTTTTAAAGCAAGGATGAAATGCAATTAACAGTGTTGTTTCTTACATCTTCATCTACGTAAGACTGTAAAACAGCTATAACACCGCCTTCGAGACATTGGTATACCGTCACCTGTTAACAAAAAGGTAAATCAACATTCACTAATATCATTTCATTGGCTTCAAAGAAGTTGGTTGAAAAACAAACAAAACTGGTAAAGATTGCAAATTTTCCAATAAAAAACTAAATATAACAATACCAAACATGATTAAATAGATAAGACACGGGAAAAAAATAATTAAAACACAATATTTTATACACCAATGTTGCAAAATCCATACAATTTGAGTTATTAAAGTGTTAAAATGTATATAAATATAAGTATCTTAAAAGCAAAATACACGAAAATTGACATGTATACATGAATTGCCAAGTCCATAATAAAAACAAAAAATAAAGACTGAAAGGGAAAGACGTCAAAAAGAAAAGAATATCCTGGTAATCCTAAACAACAAAATATCTAAGGGGTTAATTCGTTCATAAAAATTAGTGCCAAAAAATAGTTTTTTGTAAGGAAAATAGTGCACTTAGCTAAGGTAAAGCTTCGGAGATTAAAGATATTACTCAAAGCTTTTCAAAATCCGGGCAAAAATGGTGTCTTTTGCTCAGCAAATTGAAGAAAAAGAGAACTAAAAAATTTGCATTTTAACAACTTAATCAAAAAATAAAAGGAAACCCATTAATTCAAAGGATAAAGGGCACACAAAAAAAGCAAGAGTTACCCGATTACCACCGACCGTAGCAAAAACATTAAAGTAACGGGAGTCAATGAAGTTGAAAACGACGGCGTACAAGGGACGTTTGCCTTCTTGGAGTCGGTTCGTGACTCTGTATTCCCTCTTCTTTGATGATGTTAGCGATCCCACCACTGGCTCTAAACCTATCGGCGTCTTCGCCATTAGCCGATTTCGAAAACTGTTAGGCCCCCAACAAGACAAAAATCCACGGCTTTAATTCCAACTTCTGAGTGAGTTTGATTCTCTTTTCTATGCTTCACTTTGAGTTTTTATTTTTATTTTTTTAATAATTTTGCTTTAATAGAATTTTTTTTTGAAGTTTGTATTTTTAAAGATTTTTTCCTTAAATTATTATTTTATAAATAAATTGTGATTTCATAATTGTATTTATCTGTTCTAATTATATAAAAATTGAATTAAATTGAAATCACCAAACGGATAAAATAACATTAACTTAAATAAAATACATCGAATTAAAATTATAGTAAAATAAAATTAATTTTTTATTTTTAAAAGTAATTACATTAAAAGACTATTGCTTTATTTTTTAATTTATTAATTTTTAAAAATGCAATAGTTTATACCTTAACATCATTGTTAAACTCTTCAAATTAAATTAAAATATTTTTATATATATCAATATTTAATTTATTAATTTTTTAAAAATATATATTTTAACAAAATGTATAATGTATATGATATACGAGTCTAGTTAATCGATGCTTGAAGCACCTTTAACCATTCAAAATTTATTTTTTTAAAATTTTTTTATATCAAAATAATCAATTTTATAAATAATAATAATTATTATTATTATTTGCATTTTGAAAACTTTAATTGGTTATCTACTTTCCCATAATGTATAAGTAT
>JAQSVH010000005.1:9295287-9309786 GCA_029448705.1 Adansonia digitata | reverse complement strand
ATTCATGGACACCCTTCCATTTGCCATCGGCTTGACCTGGATTTCACTTATAGCGATGGCGTTAGCATTCGTGACTGTATTATTTCTTGTGCTGCGAGAGATTGTGGTTGGCTATCTTGGTTTGTATCATCGGCTGTGCTGCTCCTTTCTTCCTACACATATTTGCCCCGGCATTTCTTCTTGTATTTGAACGAGTTTCCTCGTCTCGAGCATCTCTCAGTCATCGACGCAATATAGTCGAAGACAATCCAACTTTTGTTTATAATTCGATTGGTAAAGATGCTGTTTTAAAGTCATCAGAATCCATTGTAAAATCTTCACTTGTATGATCTACATAGGGAGATGCGAACTTTTCTAAATTAATCTTAAGGTTGTTCAAAGGGAGCTATGATCACTTATAGCAATAAGCATTAGAAACAAATTTTTTATCTAAGAGGTTACATGATGATGATGTGAATAATGCATTAGCTTGATGACGACAGTTCAGGGCATCTCTATAAATAGAAAAGAACAAGATAAACAGTTAGACATGATAGTTTTTTGAGTACTGGTTACCTACGTAATTTAACAATCAAGTTCAGTCTGTAGGTTGGACAGCAAAAAATGCTTCGATAACGTTCTTCCGGCAGACCTATGGGGAATAACTAGTTGGTTGGGACAGCATCCCAGCGCCATATTGTCCCATCCTCGCAGCAACTGAGAATGGTGCTGCAATAACCAAAAGAAAACACAAGGTTTGTCCGGTTTCGGAAAAAAAACAACACACATTTCATTGATAAAACACTATTCCAAATCCAAAAATGATAGTTACCTTCCATCAAAGGACATGGCAGTCTGTCTAATTGGAGACTTTGACTGCGCATGAGATAACCTACCGGAGAGACAAAATACAAAAGACTATTAAATACATAGAGGAGGAATTTCCTTTTAGTACTAAATGAGAGCAAATAAAGCGAACCTGGCAATGAGAACTGGAGGGCTACTTTGCAGTTCCCAAACAAATATCTTTCCTTCTCTGTTTCCTGCCAAGTCCAGCAAAAATTATAAATGAGGACAAGCTTCAATTTGTTTTGGAGATCAAAAGAAAATACATGACTAAAAATCAGATAGATAACGGGCGGCCGTAACTTCACAAGTACTCATACTGCTATTATTGTATTGTTTACATTTGAAAACCAGAAAGAAAAAAAAGGGGGGGCATTTGACCTTCAATATATATACCTATAGCAGCAGCATTGTAATGAAAGTCGCAAGAAAATTTGATGAACCAAATATCACACTCTGGGACAGGGTACTTTTGAAGGATGTCAGCTGTACCCTAAACAAGAAACATCATGAAATTCATCATTGCAGGAAATTTTGAGAGTTTTAGACAAGATGTATAAAATATATTTGTAACAAGAAAAATAAAGAGAAACATATGGCTTCAGAAAGTTCAAACCTCTCCTGGAGATTGCTCCTTCATTTTTGGTTCCCATAGCACAATTTCATTGTCAACACTCTGCAATTATACAACACAGTAATTTATATCACCCCAAGTGACATACAAACTTCCAGCTTATGACAAAGAAGCATATGTTAAAGGTGTACGATAACAAGGTGGAACATCTCAACTGAAACTTTCGCAAGAAAATATAGGAGTCCTATTGTAAGAAAGGGAGTTCCTAAATGCTGTATCTCTGACAATGTAATCTGATTTCTGAAAGAAGATATGACGCCATTTAGAAAATTATCTTATGGTTGATGTGACATGCAAAAGAAGTGCTTTTCATCTTGGATCCTACTTTCTAGTACCCAAAGCACAACCTCAGAAACATCAGATAAAAAGGCAAATGTAATGCTAACTAGCATTTAAAATAAGACATCAGAAAGATGCTTGCAATTTATGCTACTTGTGCAAGTGATGTCATAAAGGGCCATTCAAAGATTCTTCACAAAAATAGCTCAAGCTACTCAGACGAGAAAACAACAAAACAATGTGGCAATGCTTATTAAATCGAATTTGAGCTCTCTATAAGAGATGATATGACAATGGATAGAGCAAATAGTTTACCTTTGACAGAATGAAATCACCAAGCCACCGATTACAGTCCACATAGTTTGAATGAACTGAAGCTAAGAACACCTGAAAATAATAGATATAACCATTAAAATATTAGAACAATAGTCATGTTTTGCATAAAGAAGAAGTATCTACTCACAGGGAATTGCACATATTTTGTGGGGAATTTTGAAGGAAGATCTGTCCACGTGAATGATTTCTCGACATATGTCCAGAACTCTGTAAAAATATTAAAAAGAGGATCGAAACGAATGAAGACTTAAATTGACGTTAACTCAATGGTAATTCTCACATCAAATGTAATCACCTGCGTGACAATCATATGGTCACCCACCTCTTTTTGGTGCTAGACAATATCTAACCTCAGATCCAATCATTCCAGCTCACCCAAGTACCCCCAAAGCCAAGGCCCAGAAACCAACTCTTGACAGACAACATATAACCATCCCTTTTCCCAATAAAGACCTTGGACATCCCTAGCTCTGACTCTAATGCTCCAATTACATCTGATAAATTTGTTTTTTTGCCACCAAGAACAACAAGAACAACAACTCATAATGGTGACTGTCATAGTCATACCTTTCATTGACCAAATCTTAACAGTGTTGTCCATGCCACAACTTGCAATTCTATAAATGTCCGAAGGATGGAAATCCTACAATAGCCATCATAACCATCAGGTATATGATTGGTGGAAAATATGGAAAGAGAAAACATACCAAACATTAAAGGACAGAGTTCCATTCTCCAAAGGGAAAGACAGCAATAGGATAACTCAATGTTGTCTGCACCTACCACACTCAAAACTTCATTGCGGTGACCCCCAGCACCAGCAAATATCAGAATGCATATTCCAGTATGAACATTCCACAACCGAACTGATTCATCCTGCCCCAACTTCAAATTTTAGCCATTGGATATAGCAAACAGTATCAAGTAAATGATTTGATGCTTACTTTACTTGCAGACACTATAAGTGATGGTTTCAATGGCTGAGTCCTGACTTCATTTATTGAGTCACCATGCCCAACAAAACTCTGTACACACACATCCAAACAATGAAATGAAAAACTATATAATTCACGCTACCAGTTTCCAACAACATTCATGGACGTCCAAAAGAGCAGCTCTGATCGTCTAACGATGATACCTTGTATATTTTCTCATTACTTGCATCAATTACACGGATTATGCCATTAATACCTCCGGCAACCGCAAATGGGGTACCGTCAATGTTGCATGCCCAACTTATTGTGTAGAAAGACTCATCCTTCTGATCTACAAAGCATATGGAATGATGCAATTATTCAAAAAGATAAGTTTAACTGAACAGGGAAATAACAGTCTTGTTTCTTACATCTTCATCTACATAAGACTGTAAAACAGCTATAACACCATTTTCAAGGCATTGGTATACTGTCACCTGCAAACATAAGGGTAAATTAAACATTCAGTAATATCAATTCAATGGATGCGTGAAGATGGTAAAAAACAAAGGAAACTGATAAAGATTGCAAATTTTCTAATCAAAATAATCATCCAACTACCAATTTAGACTTCAAAAAGAGGAGAACATCTTGGTAAACACAATATCAAAAGGGTTAGTACATTCATAAAAATTAGTCCCAATAAATGGTTTACCCAAGGAAAAAGAAGTAAGATAATCGAATGTTAAGTTTCAAAGTAGATTAAAGTGGATAGTTGTCTAATCAAAGCTTCCAAAAACAGGTCAAAATGTTTAGCGAATAGAAGCCAACAAAGAAACACTAAATTTTTGCATTTTACAATCTTAACAACAAAAAGAAAGGAAACCCATTAATTCCCAGGATAGAGGGTAAATAAAAAATAAAAAAACTAACCCGGTTACCACCGACGGTAGCAAAAACGTTGAAGTAACGAGAGTCGATGAAGTTAAAAACGACAGCATAAAGGGGACGTTTGCCTTCTTGGAGACGGTTGGTAACTCTGTATTCTCTCTTCTTTGATGATGTTAGCGATCCCACCACCGGTTCTAGCCCTATCGGCGTCTTCGCCATGGCCCGCTTTCACAACTGTTGCTCCCGACAGCAAGAAATCCAATGTTTTAGTTCCAATAGCGACTGAGTTTGCTTGGAAAAAGGTCTGCCCTTTTTTCACTTTGAACGTTCTCTCTTCGTAGCCTTTTTTTCCTTTAACGAATTAAATTTATTTTTTAATTTTTTATTCCATAAATAGATTTATAGAATACATCAATTAATATGTGTCAATTTAATTATTTATTTAATCATTATGATAATTATTATTTTTTAATAAAATTAATGGATAACGTAATAAATATTTGATAATCTAATAAATTTTGATATAACTCTAGGCATAGATGCATAACTTAATATTAAGTAGATAACTTTCCAAATTCATAATGAAGAAAAATATACATATATGTATATAGTTTTTTCTTTTTGTATTATTAATGTAATACTTACTAAATCAATTCATTAAATGCGATCTAAAATTCTAATTACAAATCATAAATTTGTTATTAATTTAATTTTTATTGATAATATGCATAAAATTTCATTTTAATCTTATTTATATCAAGTTCAATTTTGAGCTTAATTATGTATTTATTAATGATTTAAATAAGAATTACTATGTAAAGGTTGAGTTTTTTTTTTTTTTCCTTTTGAGTATTAATGATAGAGTTTAAATAAAATTCAAGTGTTGAGTTTTAATTTTTAATCAAATTCCTGTTCAAATATGGGTAATTAAATCTTAGTTAGATTAAGATTAAGGTAACCCTAATGCAAATATTGCTTGAGATTGACTAATGACCATTAGGGTTTGTGTATATTTGTGTTTGAAAGCATTTGGGGGGCTAAGCCTTAATCCACACAATCTAAAGCACTGGTCTTGCAGAAAAGGGAAGAAAATAAAATTGAACCATTGATTCCCTGTTTTCCATGCTTCAGCAGCAAAAGGGTTTCATTGCTCAATTTATTGATACAATCTTTAAATATATTGAGCGTCCATGTCCATGACATTAATCAAGGATTTCATTAAGGCAATCAAGACGATCACTCGGTTCCTTCATGCTCACCGTTCATGGTAGCACTGAATACGGGTTATTGGATTTAGCTCACCTCGCAAGCTCACGACCCATGTCCCATCCGTTGTATTGCCTTTGTCTCCCAAGGCATGATGGGCCTGATGATTGTATTTCAAGTTTCATTTCCTCTTCTTCTGCTGCTGCTTTATCTTACTCGAGGTAGACTGAACATATGTCGTTTGACATGCTTTGATGATGCATCGAACATGTGGGTCATATGTCGGAATTTTCGTTAGCAAGTTCTTTGCAGACTTGCGATCTCCTGAAGCCAAAAGGGCCTGATACATCCTGCAAGCAAACCGGACAATTCAATCTATCAAAAAGAGATCACTGTTTGATGAAACAGTCCGAGCTTTAGGAATATTGTAAATGCAAAACACAGACATCAAAAACAAAGCAACAAACGCAAAAAGGAAGCCCAAGGGAGGATCAGTAACCTTAAGAAAGTTAAAACATTGCAGCAAAAGCCAGCCGCCTGGTATTCGCTCCAAATTAAACGAGAGTTCTGCAAATCCTTTGCGTTTACGCAAGCAGTAAGGAGAAAGTCGAGACTTTTGCGAGAAGGAGTAAGGCCTAGTTCATCCTTCATTGCTTGAAGCAAAGCCAGGCCGATCTGTAAATCTTGAGGTTCTCTCTCCGCAATTATAGAGAATACCTATTCAAATCAAGAGATGGAACCACAAAGTTGAAGGCACAAGCACTCAATTGCTAATAATGACAAAATCAATTTAGTATGACAAACTATTTACATAAACACGAGATAACAGGTCAATGAGAGGTTTAAAAAAAAACAAGAGGCCTAAAATATTTGCCAACCAGCATTTGTAAAATTCATAAATACATTTGAAGATAGAAAGGTCTTTCCCCCCACTTCTAATGACCAAGCACAACTACCACGAGTTCAAGCTTGGGTTTCAAGTTTCAATCAAACTGAGATGGGTAACCTCAACACAAGCAAGAAGTCTAACCAAACTTAAGAGAGCAAGTATGAACAAACCTCATCAAAAATAACTTCCATAGCCAGATCATCATTATGGAACTTATTCTTAAGCTGCTTGAGCAAATCAACTGCCGATCTAAGATCAAACAAGGAATTAACAAAGAGTTCGAACGATAAAAAAAACTCGGTAAAGTAAATAAATGCCCTGGAGAATGAAGAATATTGTGTCATCTAACCTTAAATGCTTATTTTTAACACAATGTAAGACTACTCTGCAACAGCCATCGACCCAGTAATCTGGATCATGTAGTTCCTCCAGTAGTTGAAGCAATATACTCAACTCTCCGTCAGATGTAAAATGCTCCTAAGAGACAATAGAAATGATAGAGAATACTATTGCAGTTATAGGAAAAAGAAAACAAAGGTCCTCCAGAAAACTTACTATGAGAGAGATAACAGCTTTAGGCTCCACAGTGCCCCTGTTTTCCTTGATTTCCTCGTAAACGTTTAATGCATCAGGCATCATCCCACTTGATGCCAGGGCTGACACAAGGGCACTTTTGATTTCGTTTAGGCTCTGAACAGGTATCCCTTTGTCCAAGACTACCTAAAATATAAAAATATCTTTTAAGACCATGAGAGATACAAAAATGGGTCTAATGCATAACTGGTACTTTGAATTATATTCCATATAATTTGGTACTTGAACAATAGATTTCTTTATGCGGTACCTAAACTACATTCTTTTCGGCTCAATTTGCTTATTTAACAGATGTGACTGATTTTTATAAGCACTAAGTGCTGCATGCATACATACCTGCTTTGCTTTCTCAAATTGCCCACAAGTTGTATACGCATTTATAAGTGCCATAAAAATATGCTTTGTAACTTGAATTCCGGAATGCTTCATTTCTTCACAGTACTACAAGCGATAACCAAATTACTTTATCACTTTAAGTGAAATTCACAAGACACGATTCTTCTACGAATTTCATTAATGCCAAACCATCAATTGCATTAAAAAAAAAAAAAAAAACTACCTTTGCAATATCCTCTTCACGATAACAGTTGCCTATTAGATAGCTGAAAGTTTTAGAATCTGGTTTTACATCTTCATTTTCCATTTGCTTGAGTACCATCAATGCACCACTAATGTTTTTCTGGAAAAAAAAATATATTTGACAATATATATAATCAAACACAAAAATGCAGCGAAAGAGAGACAAAGATAAGATTAGAGATCAGAACCAGAACAAAGCTAAAGATAGAATATTAAGTCATGACATTTCCCTTGTCAAATATGTCTGGCATTTACTTACTGTTGTGCTAAAAGTACACTTTTTTGTCAGAATAACAACTCATAGACGTGGTAACAACTTCGCTAGTATCCTACATATGCACATCCTTAAAATGACCATCTCTTAAATGTGTGAGCAATACAAAAGAAAAGCATACATTTAAATACATACTCTCTTTTTCTCACTATCTTGAGACATACTGCCGTGAAAACAGTGCCATACTCATGCATAGGCCAAGGCAGAAGCTACCACTTTGCCAGAAAGAATACAAGTTTCTCAAAGTAGAAAGTAAAGGAAAAATAAGAAATAAAATAGCAAGAGCATTCAAGATGCAGAAAAAGTTACCTCCCGAAAATATCCTGCCATTATAGTATTATAAATACTAGATGTAGGTGTCACGTTAAATTTCTTCAAGTCATTGAGCATTGCATATGCCCCGTCGAACTGCATTTAGTAGAAAAGAATATACAAAACTACTTAGTTAAGTGTTCAAACATTGGAAAACATTGGTTTGGTACAGGAAAACGTAGAGATAAAATGAAAACCATCAACAAGCAGCACATATTTGCATACAAAAAGAGATGAAAGAGAAAGTAACCGAATTTCAACTTACGTCCTTCATTCTCACAAGCAAACTTATCATACTCCTGAAGGTCTCACTGTTTGGCTTCATATTATGGCAGCAAATCAGAGAATAAATTCGCCGAACCTTAGAATGAAATAAACAAAAAAAAGGGGCAAAATAAATCAAATTTATGATACTAGTTAACAATCAAATAACAGGATAATCTGAATGATAGCATGAATCAGTAACACGCATGACAACTTATGAAACCAAAATGTGATGTATATTGGAGTCAAAGATATTCAAATAACAGTACGTAATACTAAAAGAAAAAAACCAAGCACTATAGTGTTTGATATATCATACCAAATTAAATTCATAACTCTCTTCACAAGAATGCAGTACGCTATGTAGCGTCTCCATAGACAGGCTCAAACCCTTGTCACACATCTGGTCAACTATGTCAAGAGCGAAATGCACCTGCATTACAATAAATGAAACTTCGATTATGTAAAAATTCACAAAATTAATGCTTTGATCTTGTTTTCTAGGCCAAAAATTTGGTTACAGAATAGGATATCCCATAATCCATCCCTTCAAGCTCCCTTATATCTGGTTGTAACCTTACAAAACCGTGGTAGAAATCCCGTAAGATCCTACCATCAAAATTTATTTGTAAAGTTGTTTAGTATTAAAGAAAGAAGCAATAACATTTGAACAATTTAAATGATGTTGTGGTTCCAAAAGACTTTAAATTTGGTCTTTTTGCTACTTTTACTTAAAAACTCTAGCCATACCTTGTGTAAATCACAGCAATAGGTAATAAGCTTCTCGTATGATACAGGTGAAGGTGTTATCCCGAATTTCAAGTGCAAGCTTTTGAATTTCAGAAAAAAATCCTGAACCTACAATAGACAACAAATGTAAAGAGACATAAAACGAATAAGAAGCTATAAGACAAGAAAATGACTTAATTGCCTACAAGTACCTTTTGAACTCCCAAATTTTGAATTTATAATTAGAAGGACCTACTGGCAACAAACATTCGCAAGCAAGATTGCTTACAATCAAGATGCATAGCAATAGTATTTAAGCATGGATAATAAACAGGGCATATCACCTCAGAAATCTCAAAATTATTGACTACAGATAAGGGCTGAAAAGACAATGCTTCCAAAAATGAACCCTACGAAACTAAAAAGAGATATCATTGATTGCACACCTCAAGATTTATCTTTAGTTTTTACCAGTTTATCTATCTCAAAGTCATTCCAACCAATTTGCTGTCTAGTTAGTTTCACAGAATTTGGTTCCCTACTTCACATGACAACAATCAGTGAAATTATATTGTCACAAACTAGACAGCAAATCAGTTTTCAACAAAAGACATCAGTAACACCGTTAGAATACTAGTAATAGAGTTTCAGGTACCATAACAATATTGCAAAATCAAATTTTCCGCTTTAACTAGCAAGCAAACTGCATGTGTTTCATAGAATCATGGCCTGAAGGAAATTACCAGCAGCTTTCATGAGAAGTTCCTCACCGCTAAATTAGGAATGCCACTAACATAACTAAAGATGAGCATCGAGATATCATCCATTCTGTAATCTGCATTATCAAATTTATCATATTAAAATGCATACAAGACAAGATGCATCATGTTATCAAATTGGTAATCTTTCATCAGATCCTGGAGCGTTTTAAAACATCTAAATATCTGGAGTTACAGAATTAGAATCCTCCATCATAGAAGGGGGCAGGGAGGCACATAGTTTATACATGATAGTAGAAACTACTATTTATGCATGCACCAAGCTCTCACTATGAAAATTAATTACCTTGGAACCTGCTAAATTATTTTTAAAAAATCAAATTTATTATTTCAGAGAGACAGATCAGCAAAATATTATTTTCCACAGAAAATCAGATCAGTTACCAGTTGTCACCAATTACTTCACCAGATAAATTTAGAAGCCGACCTGTTGGAGGAAAAATGAGTAGATCATGAACATACCATAGTTTTTGAATGCCAAAAGGAACTTCTCAACAAATGAATCTAATGATAGCCTTCCCAATGATTGGAATATATTTGCGACTTGGTTCACAGATGAAACTCTTGTTATATCAATATGCTGTAACAGTTGCATGAGGTCCTCCTTCCTGTCACTTTCACAAAGCGCTAATAAATAATTTTCTGCAAGACAAGAAAAAAAAATGTTGCGAGCTCAATAATGGTAAAATTTCTGCCCCCTTCATTGCATAACATGAAAAAAAAAAAATACCGAAAGAGAGAAAAAGGAAAAGCTTACATGGCATATAAACTTGACACATTCAAATAAAAATCATTAGATAATAACCAAAAAAAAAATGATACAGACATCTGAACCTAGCTCCATACCTTTTAATTTAAAATCATCTTCCTCATCACCAGCTGCAATATAATTACAAAGCTCTCGAATCTTTTCTACATTATTGACTCCTATCCACAACAGCATCTCATAGTAACCTAACCTTGCAACAGAACTCGGATTCCCTTCTTTGATAGGTCCAGAGAAAAAATGGAACTCTTCTACCATACCCATGTCAATAAAATACAAAAGGAATGGACCATATGTTCCCTCCTCTATCTGAAATCCCCGTTCCCTCATTTTCTGAAAAGTTGTAAATGCCTCAGAAATATGTTCTAAAGCATCATCTTCATCATTGCTGGTCCTAGCCTTCTCCAAGCAAACTGCTATTAAAGCATTGTACTCTTTCAAACCAGTTTCTCTTCCCAGTTTATCAAAAACCTCCATAGTAGCTTTTGTACCCAGTTTATCTCCACACATTTTTATTAACCGGTTAAATCGATTAACCTGGGTTTTCTTGAAAATCCATTTCCGTTTCCTTTCACGTGAAACTTCTTTCCGCCAAAGTGATGTGTTGTTGCTAGACAAGCTAGAAAGCCATGGTATGGCTAATAATCTCCCCAAAGAACTCCCGTTGTTGGTCGTTTTTTCCGACTCTTGTGAATTGTTTAAAGAACCAGCTGTACACAGAATAGAATACAATACTTAATCCACAATAAGTAAACAAAAATCCTTTTCCATTTCCCAAAGTAAAAAACTAAAAATAAACTTTTAAATTTAGCTATTTAGAAAGTTAGATAACTGAAAAACTTATGGTTCCTATTCCTATCCATGTACTAATCAAGGAACATTTTCTACTTGAATATAATCTACATACACGTAAGTACAATTTCGAATTGTATTATAATAGCAACTTACTCAAAAGCCATGCAACTTAGAATTAGTAAAAATATTACTTTGTGCAAGTTTATATATGTGTGTGTGTGTGTACATACGTATGTAGGTACGTATGTATGTATATTGCATTCACATAGCCAATTCAAATAAATTAATTTCAAATGAGCAAATTTTCCTTACACACGTTACATGGAAAAGCATTCTTCTTGATTGCTATACATTTGCAAGTACAACTCTAATTGAATAAAAAGATCAAATTCCTTGAAGTCTCTTCCATTCTCAAGACTAAATTAAGTAAATTAGTTTCTAATGAGCAACTTCACACCAGGAACTTAACACACATTCAAATTTCAACTTTTTTTTTTCGGCTTACGCTTCTCACGATAAGCTGAAGGAACAAAATTCATATGTATGACTAACAAATACTTACTACATAATATAGAAGATATCTCCTCCGTTAATTTCTCCATTGAATCCTCTGCATTTAACAAAGTATAATATTAAAATCAAGACTTCAGCTTTTATATTTCAAAATGACACATTTCACTGAATTCTCCACCAGAACAAAACCAAACCAACACGATGAATGAAACACCAGAAATACATTTTTCACTTCAAAACTATACATTTTAATGAATTCTTCAATACCCAGAATCCAAAAAAACAAAAAACGTATAGAAATGATACACTTTGCTGAATGCTCTAATAACCAGAATTTTTAAAACTACATTTTTCACTTGAACAAGTAAATTTTCATTAAATTCTTCAATACGCAGAAAACTAAAACAACACATACAACAAAACCCATAGTCCAGAAAACCAAAGGAAAAAAAAAGTCTAAAAACTGAAAACAAACCAGAAGTTGATGCAGGGTCAAGCAACCAGCTGTGGAGGCTACCATCAGGTTTCTTGGTAGGGTTAGGTGAACGTTCCGCGAAGGAAGCGGATGATGGTGATGGTGATGATGAGGTGTCAAGCGAGGAGACGAACTGCTTTAGGGTTTTGTCACTGGCGGGTGAGGAGGAGGACTCTTTAGTAGCTTTTTTAACGGCGGTTTTAAAGATAGAGGTAAGGGTTTTGGCTTTGGAAGCTGTCATTTGATAGACAAGTTTTGGAGCTCAAATGAATGGTGAAGCTGAAGGCTAAAGGCTGAAGGCTGTAGGCTGCTGAAGGTGAAGGGAAAAGGTTTTGGGCTTTTAATAGCTTCTTTTTTTTTTTTTTTCAAATTTCCAAAAAAATAGCTTCCCATTTCTTCTCCTGTTAGGGCCTTTTCTTTCTATTTAATGTAGGGCTTTTCTCCTTTCCTTCAGATATATCTCTGCTGTAACATCTTTTGCTTGTCCTTTCATTAGTTTTATAAACTTGAATAAATTTTTAAAATTTTGAGTTAAAAAAAGTTTAAAAAATTAAAATTAAAATATTTGTAAAAGGTAAAAGATTGTAATATTTTTAATAGTATGAATTTTAAACATTTTTTAAATAAAATCAAATAATTAAAGTAACTGTGAAACCAAACTTTACGGAATGATTTTTCTGTTTTGCACTAAATTAGAAAATATTTTTCACGTGAAAAAAAAAATTAAAAAAAAGGGAAGTTCATCTATTTTCTCTACTGACTCTGTCTGTCTGGCTTCAGTGCAGATTGACACCTTTGAAGTCTTTGTTGTTTTGGGTTCAACATTGCAGTGAGTGTCTTAAGTGCACTACCAAATTTTAACTGGCATCACTGAGGCAACTGTTTATCCTGTTTTCACTACTGACTCTTTCTGTCTGTCTGGCTTCGGTGCAGACTGACACCTTTGAAGTCTTTGTTGTTTTGGGTTCAACATTGCAGTGAGTGTCTTGAGTGCACTACCAAATTTTAACTGGCATCACTGAGGCAACTGTTGCTTTCTGCTACTAGGATTTTCAAGATGATCGACCGTGTTTCCCCCTATAGACCCCAGAAGACAGGAAAGTCGAGTCTTTTGCCCTACGTAAGAGGAGAGGGTGAATTTATGACCATCTATTTTAGCTATCCACAGCGGTGTTGCAAGGTTTGAATCCCAGAATTCCAGCTGGTAAGTCTGTAGGTCTTGTTGGAGGCAATGGTTCTGGCAAGTCCACAGCCATTGCACTGCTTCAAAGATTTTATGATCCTATTGAAGAAGTTTTGTTGGATGGATACAAAATAAAGAGACTTCAGCTGAAATGGCTGACATCTCAAATGGGTGTAGTTAGTCAGGAACCTGTACTTTCTGCAACAACCACAAATGAAAATATAATGCTCGGGAAAGAAGCAGCCTCGACGGAAGACACAATAGGTGCAGCTAAGGCAGCGAATGCCACATGACTTCATTGTCAAGTTACAAAAAGCGTAGGAAACTCATATAAGCTAACTTATATTCTGTCAATCAGAAACTGTTTTTGAATTGCTTTATCTGAGTTCCTTCTAACTCCAGGTTGGTCAAATATGGGTTTCGGACGTCCAGTGGCCAGAAGCAGCTATTTGCAATAGCTAGGGCTTTAATTCGGGACCCTAAAATCTTGCTTCTTGATGAAGCTACAAGTGCACTAGATGCACAAGCTGAAAGGATAATGCAGGAAGCAATTGGTAAGGCATCGGTAGGAAGGACAATAATCATCATTGCTCATGAGCTTCAACAATCAGAAATGCAAATCTGATTGTGGTTCTTCAATCTGGTAAAGTAACTGAATCAGGGCCCCAAGAAGAACTAATGCAACTGAATGGTGACGGTGGAGAGTACTATCAGATGGCAGAGTTACAACAACTGGCATTGTAAAATGAAGCTTCCAATGACTCAAACTACCAAACTGAAGGGAGAATTCACCACGGGATGCATGTTGCACAAAGCCTGCTGAGTTATAGATCGAGTTTTCCAAGCACTTCGGCATTAAAATCTTTCAGTCCTGCTGTCTATTGGAAAACCCTATTCCTACATCAATCCTTATGATGACAGTGTTGATGAAAATGTAAAGCAACTAGCTTATCCTCTTCCGTCCCAATGGCGGCTGTTGAAAATGAATGCACCTGAATGGGGAAGAGCCTTGATTGGAAGTCTGGCTGCAATAGGCTCAGGAGCAGTTCAGCCTATCAATTTACTTCCGGAAGGACAAATCTGAAATCAAGTCAAAATCCTGAACTTTGTCGTTCATTTTCTTAGGCATAGCTGCTTTCAACATTCACATCCAGTCTCCTTCAACACTACAATTTTGCTTTCACGGGAAAGACGTCAACAAAAAGGGTACGGGAGAAGTTTCTTGAGATGTTGATGACTTTTGAGATTAGTTGGTTTGATGA
>JAQSVH010000005.1:9272580-9287623 GCA_029448705.1 Adansonia digitata | reverse complement strand
ATAAGATTTAGGTAAAATTTTCATCTTTCCGCTAAAAACATTTCTAACTTGAATAGCTCCATCTTATAGGAGTTTCATCCCACCGGTTGTCTTATGCAGGGAGGCTTGATAAATCTAATTAGCAAATCATTGTAAATTAATGGGATGCATTTTTTTTTCCTTGATATAATCTAAGCATGAAAAGATTCTGGCAGTAAAATATGTCTTAGGCTGTGTTTGTGAACTACTTGGAAATATCTCCAGGAGTTCTACTTATAAAACATAAGATGAAGGAAAAGCAGGATTTTCTGCTTTTATTCTTCTTCTTATTTCTAATTACATTGAAAGCAAGCAGGAAAGAACCAATAAAATTGGGAAAGCAAACTTAAATCACTTGCCCTATTTCGGACTTTCTCGTACACTAGTTTATGGGTCGAATTGAGTCATGAATCAAAAACTTTTTTTTTTAAGTTTGAGAAACGTATTTTTATATTTTTATAATTAAATTAAAATTAAAATATTATTTTATTATTAAATAATAATTTGAACTGGATTAATTTAATCTAAATTCTCAAAAACCCTTCTAAAACCTGATACGTACAAATTTGACTGGACACATAATCCAACCGTTAAAGGAGGCATACTTTCGTGCATGAACCCATTATGGTAGAACTTCTGCAAATTTTTACCTTCATGATTGAGTTATTCCTATATAAGTCGGAGAACATTTTTCCTTCTTTATGTTTGCCATGAAATGTTCATATGACTCAACAATCCATATATACACGTCAAGTTTATATATATATATATATATATTGTGTTATAAAAATATTTAAGGTTATATTAAATTAAAATGTTACTTTAATACATTTATATATCTACATCATGTTTATACTATTTTTATATCATGTTATATTTTAATTATTTTTTTATATTTTATATATCAAATAGTGTTAGAAAAAGATAGACTAGACAAACATTGAACCGGTTCTTGATGGCCCATTTAGTCTGGTACAATCATCAAATCTAAGATTTTTCAAACCAATTGATTGATAAAGACCCTGAAAAATTAACCAGTTTCAAAATTATTTTTAAACTGTTATATAAAAAAAATTATACGATGTAATGAGAGATAAATCTTTAACTCCTTGAACTTATATTAAAAATCATACTATTTAGTTAAATACATATTTTTATTAAATATTTATTATACTTAATAGTTATTTACTATTAAAATTATGTATCTAATTTTTATTTTTTTAATGTAATCAATGGGTTCAACTGATCCAACCAATAAAAACAATTAACCTAATAATTAAATATCTTATTGATTCGATTTTCGATATGATTTTTTAGATAATATTACTTAATCATCTCGACACAAAACTGGCCTTGGATGGTTAAGGGTGGGAAGTGTCATGTCTTTGGAAGTTTGCAATTTCTTCAAAGAAGTTTTTAGTGTAGGTTAATTAAGCGTGATTCCCTTTTATCTTGTTATATATCATCTCTTATAGCAATCTTAAGTGGAAAATTGCGAATTCGAACATGTAGATATACTTAAAAAAATAATATTTAAAAGATTTTGAGTTTGAATTTTATTTATAAATTTTTCTTTTATCCTCAAGTTACGATATCGTACACAAATAAAAAACTATGATCTCACAAGAAAAGTAGAAAAAAAATTAAGAAAGAACTAAGTTTTGTAGATTTTAATAAGGTATATTTCTTCTTATAACTTGGCTATTCACGGTAAGGTCAAGCCTTGGTTTGAAACTATGTTAATTTCCCTTGTTGAAGTGCAGTTTGAGCCTGCTCCAAAATCTATTTTACTATTTACAATATTATTAAAATATTAAATATTATTTTTTTATATTAATATTTATATATTTTTATAATTAAATTTAAATATAAATATTTTTATTTTAAATAATAATTTAAGTCGAGCTATCATAAACCAACTCGAATTTATAAATATCTTATCCAAGACTTCATCGAAGCCTACTAGATCAGATAAATAATTCAATCCTTGAGTAGATCTATATCTAATCTTATATGTCAAATTCTCACTGGCCTGCCTCTTTATCCATTAAAATATAGATGTTGCTTTAATTTGATGAAAATCAAAACATACAAAAGGAAAGAATCATTGGAGATGACAAATTCAATATCAATAGGGCAACATATACAAAAACCTATTTGAAGGGGTCCAACTTTGTGACTTGACCAAAGCTCAAAAATTACCAAAGAAATTCCATGAAAAAAAAAAAAAGCACAATGTGCAATTTAATAGTCTAAATCTTTTGTTTTTATTTCTTTGGATTAAAGTTGATGAAAGGCATAAGAAATGTGAATAACAAATTATAATCTTCTGAATATAAAACATAAATGAGAGTGGCCCAACAAAACAAAGCTTTTATCACATGTTGAGAAGAAAATTTCTTTCTTCATTTGCCTCAAAATTATCAAATCATTGTTCCCAAAAAAAATCGATTTGAATTGTAACATTTTGTTTGATTTTGATTCAATTTTTATTGAATTTAGTTTGATTTTGATTTGAATAATAATTAAATATATTCAGTTTAGTTCAATTTTTAGTTTATAAGTTAAAAAATTATAATTATTAGAATTAAATTGGATTTTATTTTTTAGTTTTTATTTTTTTATTATTTTTAAAATTTTTATAACATAAAAAATAAATAAAATATTTTTAAATCAGTGAAAAAAACTTAAAAATACTTTATAAAAATATACTTTTTAAAATTTAAAAATATTTTAAAAAAATGAACCGGACCTATTTAAGCCGGTGGAATTTAGTTTGCGTGAATTCGATTATATATGAAATTCAGTTCAGATTTTAAAAGACCAAAATACAAGCAATTTTTTTCAAGAAGGAACAAAGCCGATCCTAAGTTGTGGAATTCGGTTCAGGTCATTTTGGTTATATAAGGAATTTAGTTCTTTGAAAAAAAAAATAAATAAATACTACACATAACCATAATTTTTGTCTAAAACCGAACTGAACCATAATCACCTGTATTCCAAGCTGTTTCAGAATATTAGTTATATGATTTAGACTTTATCTTTAGCCACTTAAATGGTTGGAATTACTGAAAACCAACATTCATTCTGCTGTCAAAATATACCCAAAGCCGGCCACTTAAAAAAACTCATTTATCCATTTCCATATGCCATTCGCATAAAAAGTTTAATACAATAAAGACAATAAGGGAGAATCTGCCTGCAAATAGATTTGCAGAATATAACTGTACATAGTTTATGTATATATAAAAATGTAATCTAAGCTTCCGTTAGAGTTGATGAATTAAACTAAAAATTTGAAGGTTAAAGGGGCTAAAAAATGGCTGCAAAAGATGGCATGTTTCGATACGCTGATGGCGTTGACAAGCTGTTGATGCTCTTCGGAACTTTAGGCAGTATCGGAGATGGATTGCAGTACCCTCTTACGATGTTTGTACTTAGCAAAGTGATAAATGAATATGGAAATCCGAATAGCACATTGTCCAATGATACCGTAGATAAGGTAAGTTCCATTAACATTGTTTGAAAATCTAGTTAACCAAAGGTAAGTTCACCGCCTTCGGACCAGGTTAGCATCCGTTTTTCGTCATTTGAGTTGTATCTTTGTCGCATCAAACCTTTAGTTTGTGATACTTAATTGCCTTTTTAACTCTGCAACTATCAATTCCATTCTGCAGTATGCACTTAGGCTGCTCTATGTTGCAATTGGAGTTGGACTTTCGGCTTTTGTTGGTAAGTTTGCTACTTTGATAAGTGAGGCGGAACCTTTTTCGAAATTCGTTTTCGATTTGCCTGATGAATATCGGACGTTACTATCTGCGTTTGATTGCCCGGGATGTTGTTTTAATATTTTACAGAAGGAATTTGTTGGACGCGAACTGCTGAGAGACAGACTTCGAGAATAAGGACGGAATACTTGAAAGCAGTCCTTAGACAGGAAGTCGGTTTCTTCGACACTCGGGAAACTGGCTCCTCGACAACATTCCAAGTCGTGTCAACTATATCTGCGGATGCCAATGCTATCCAAGTCGCGATATGTGAGAAGGTTCGGATCAACTAGCTTTTGCTGATAGATCATTTTTTTTTAACCGTGTTAGCCTACTTCATGATACTTCATCAATATGCTGTTTATAACATTTGTTTGTTCTTTTTTCCCTTCATTTAGATTCCTGACTGCCTTGCATTCGTTTCGACTTTCTTCTTCTGCATCGTTGTTTCCTTCATACTGTCTTGGAAACTGACCTTAGCGGCATTTCCTTTCACGCTGTTGTTCATCGTTCCCGGGCTGGTATTCGGGAAGCTGATGATGGATGTGATAATGAAGATGATTGAATCTTATGGTATTGCTGGTGGGATTGCAGAACAAGCAATTTCCTCTATAAGAACTGTATATTCATACGTAGCTGAGAATCAAACGATGGATAAGTTTAGTCGTGCACTTGAAAAGACTTTGGAATTGGGAATAAAGCAAGGTTTTGCAAAGGGCTTGTTGATGGGAAGTATGGGAACCATTTATGTAGGATGGGCTTTTCAGGCATGGGTAGGGACTTATTTGGTTACCGAAAAAGGTGAAAAAGGCGGTTCAATTTTTGTAGCCGGCATCAATGTCATAATGGGAGGACTGTAAGTTACTTTCTTCATGACGATGGATTTTATTTTCCCATATCCGGATTGACATTTTTAGCTCATTATTGTTTTGGTCTGACATTGCAGGAGTGTCTTGGGAGCGCTACCAAATTTAACCGCCATCACTGAGGCAACTGTTGCTGCAAATAGGATTTTCGAGATGATTAACCGGGTTCCTTTGATAGATTCAGAAGATCGGAAAGGAAAGGCTTTGTCATATGTAAGAGGAGAGATTGAATTTAAGGACATATATTTTACCTATCCATCAAGACTCGATTCACTGGTCTTACAAGGCTTGAATCTTAGAATTCCAGCCGGTAAATCTGTAGGTCTTGTCGGAGGCAGCGGTTCAGGCAAGTCCACAACCATTGCACTGCTTCAAAGATTTTATGATCCTACTGAAGGTGAAATTCTCTTGGATGGATATAAAATAAGAAGACTTCAGCTAAAATGGTTGAGATCTCAAATGGGACTAGTTAGTCAGGAACCTGTACTTTTTGCGACATCGATAAAAGAAAATATATCATTCGGGAAAGAAGGAGCATCGATGGAAGATGTAATAAATGCAGCCAAGGTGGCTAATGCGCATGACTTCATCGTCAAGTTGCCAGAGGGATATGAAACTCATGTACGCAAACTTTTAATCTGTCAACCAGAAACTGTTTTTGAATTGCTAGAATCCGGTTAAAGTCGATGACTTCATTCGACTCTAGGAGGCTTTAATTACATTAACAATGACATGAAAACTATGTGGATTGCAGGTTGGTCAATTTGGAGTTCAAATGTCTGGTGGCCAGAAGCAGCGGATTGCCATAGCTAGGGCTTTGATTCGGGACCCCAAAATCTTGCTTCTCGATGAAGCTACAAGTGCCCTTGATGCACAAGCAGAAAGGATAGTGCGGGAGGCGATTGATAAGGCATCGGTAGGGAGGACGTCGATCATGATTGCTCACCGCCTATCAACGATCAGAAATGCAAATCTGATTGTGGTTCTTCAAGCTGGTAGAGTGATTGAATCAGGGTCCCATGATGAACTAATGCGAATGAATGGCGGAGAAGGCGGAGAATACTTCCAGATGGTAGAGTTACAGAAAATGGCATTGCAAAATGAAGCTTCTCCTGATGACTCAAACTACAAAACTGAAGGAAGATATCACCACAGGATGCATATTGCACAGAGTCCAATTAGTTATAGATCAAGTGCTCCAAGCACTCCGGCATTAAACCCTTTCAGCCCTGCTCTATCCGTGGGAACACCATATTCCTACACCATCCAATATGATCCGGATGACGGCAGTGTGGATGAAAACTTCAACCAACTAGCTTATCCTGCTCCATCGCAGTGGCTTTTGTTGAAAATGAATGCACCTGAATGGGGAAGAGCCTTGATTGGAAGTGTGGCCGCAATTGGCTCGGGAGCAGTTCAGCCAATAAATGCCTACTGTGTTGGCTTACTTATATCAATCTACTTCCGCACAGACAAATCCGAAATCAAGTCAAAATCCAGAATTTTGTCATTCATTTTCTTAGGCATTGCTGCTCTTAACTTCACATCCAGTCTCCTCCAACACTACAACTTTGCTGTGATGGGAGAGAAGTTGACGAAAAGGGTACGGGAGAAGTTTCTCGAGAAGCTGATGACGTTCGAGATTAGTTGGTTCGATGAAGAAGAGAATACAAGTGCAGCCATTTGCACAAAATTGGCTACTGAAGCCAACATGGTTCGTTCCCTCGTTGGGGATCGAATGTCGTTGCTGGTTCAAGCCATTTTCGGGTCCATTTTTGCATATGCAGTAGCACTTAAACTTAGCTGGAGGTTATCACTAGTGATGATTGCAGTTCAACCATTAGTCGTCGGAAGCTTTTATTCGAGAAGCATCTTGATGAAAAGTATGGCCGGAAAGGCCCAAAAAGCACAAAAGGAAGGAAGCCAACTAGCAAGTGAAGCAGTGGTGAACCATAGAACTATAACTGCTTTTTCATCTCAGAAAAGAATGTTGGGGCTTTTCAAGGGCACGTTAAAAGGTCCAAAGGAGGAAAGTGTCCGACATTCTTGGCTTTCAGGCTTAGGCCTATTTAGCTCCCAGTTTTTCAACACGGCTTCTACGGCATTAGCTTACTGGTATGGTGGGAGACTATTGACACAAGGGTTAATAACTCCAGAGCACCTTTTCCAAGCATTCTTGGTATTGCTATTTACTGCTTATGTCATTGCAGAAGCCGGAAGTATGACCAATGATTTATCGAAAGGAAGTAGTGCCATTCGATCAGTTTTTGCGATCCTCAACAGGAAAAGTGAGATCGATCCGGATTATACATGGGGGCAAGAGATTAAAAAGGCGATTAAGGGACGAATAGAGCTGAAAAATGTGTTCTTTGCATATCCAACCAGACCTGACCAATTGATCTTTAAGGGTCTAAACCTTAGAATCGAAGCTGGGAGAACAGTGGCCTTAGTAGGACGAAGTGGTTCTGGAAAATCTACCATTATCGCGCTTATTGAGAGGTTTTACGATCCAACGAAAGGATCAGTATTCATTGATGGACAGGATATAAGGAATTATAATTTGAGAATGCTAAGAACACATATTGCCCTTGTCAGTCAGGAACCAACTTTGTTTGCAGGAACAATCCGCGAAAACATTGCCTATGGGAAAGAGAATGCTAAAGAATCCGAGATACGAAAGGCTGCAAAGCTTGCCAATGCTCATGAATTTATAAGGTATGGGAACTGCATTACATTAAATACATATATATTCTCTCATTGTAGTTAAGTTTGATATCTCTGCCTGCATATTTAACAAAGGATTTGGCTGAAGATTAGCTAATCTAGCAAGATTTCCTAATAATGGAGATGAAAGACAATAAATCAGCCCGATGAATGACTAATCAAGAACCTTAAAACTTTCGAATTATAGGTGCAAACTCAATGGATCAGGCTAGTCATTATCTGATTCATCAATCTCCGGACCAATGAATCCTTTTAGATAATGTCGAACCGGAAATAGTAGTTGATTGTTAGTTTTTAGAGCTTTAGTGGTCAGTGAAAAATCCCATTTTGCGTGTTGCGATTTGCAGTGGGATGAAAGATGGTTACGACACAAACTGTGGCGAACGAGGTGTTCAGCTATCCGGGGGTCAAAAACAAAGGATTGCATTGGCACGAGCCATACTGAAGAACCCTTCAATTCTCCTTCTGGATGAGGCTACCAGTGCACTTGATAGCATATCGGAAAGCTTAGTTCAAGAAGCACTCGAGAGGATGATGGAGAACCGAACATGTGTCCTCGTTGCTCATCGACTATCAACGATTCAAAAATCCGATACCATTGCCGTTATCAAGAATGGCAACGTCGTGGAACAAGGTTCGCATAACGAACTCGTTTCGTTGGGTCGCGGTGGAGCATATTATTCACTGATAAAACTGCAGGGTGGCAATAGGTAAAACCTGAAGCTAGGAGTTAAAACCATATGAAACTTTCATGCATGATTTCAATGATAAATTCAACAGATTCCAATTATTATATGTGAGAATTCCCTGTAATTAGTTATTTCTGATAAGATTTCCGGACTACTTTCGAGCCTTGTCCGCGCCTAAGCTCGTTATCGGATGATCAGCGCATTCTTTCATATCGATATTATGCCCTACTACTTCATTATTAACATGTTCTGCAGATTAATTAATCCCCCGTAGCCTGTAAACATGTTACTATGATTTAAATTGATCAAGAACTTGGTAAACTAACCAGGATGACTAAGACATAGCCAAGAGCGTGCTACCCGCTCTGACTAACCAGGATGACTAAGACACAGCCAAGAGCGTGCTACCCGCTCTGACAGAATTGGAAATGATTTAAAAAAAAAAAAAAAATTTGGGTGAGGCAACTTGAATTACAATTTAGTAACAAAATATTTTTATTTAAATTTAATTATAAATATACAAATATTAATTTAAAAATTATTTTTTATTTTTTATTAATTTATAAATAATAATTCAGGTTTTTTGACCGAGCCTAATCCAACTTGATTTAGGCTTGGGTAAGAACAAAATTTCAGGTTGCAGCTTTGTCCGACCCGACCTGAGCAATAGATTCAATGATCCTATCTTCATTCAAATATCCACATTTTAATCATAAACCCAACTTGTGAATTAAATTTAAAGATCAAAAACTTTAATCCATATAGTTCTCTCATTTTTTATTTTTTTAAAATATTTATGTTCGATGTTCATATCCGATATATTTTTAGACATGTATATGAAAATATTATATTTTTAGGACTTTTCAAAAGAAAAAAAAAACTTAAGATATTAAATATAACTATATCTATATTATGACGCACCCGAATCCGAGTCATGTAAATTAATTCCATTGTTTTAAGTCTAGTCAAACTGTTTAGTTGAATCCTAAAGTTTTAACAGGTAATTTAAAATTCTTTTTCTATAAAAAAAAAACCTCCCCCAGTACATTAAAACACATCAACCCAGCTAAGTAACAAGCAATCTTCGTATCAAATCTTTCTTCTTAAGCAAACAGGGGGAACTTTCCTGGACAGAGAGAACCTTGTAAACTTCTCAAATTTCCAAGTCAATTGGGTGAAACTAAGAAATTTCCTTGTGCATTTCGCATATCTTGCTAGCTAGTGCAAAAAAAAAAAAAAAATTGCCTTTTTCTAGTCAATTTCTTTTTTTATTTTCCCCTACTGGAATCATATATTTTAAAAGCAAAATAATCTTACCTACTCATGGTTCGAGTAATCAATCCGGTTTGAATCGGATTTAAATTTGTATTTTTTTTATTTGGATTGGCCCAAATCACTGTGTATTAATTAAAATAATATTTTATTTTAATTTAATTATAAAATATGTAAATATTAATTAAAAATTATTTTTTAATATTTTTATCATATTTTAAATAATAATTCGAATCGTTAGATCAAGTTAGATCAAATTCAAATCTGAATTTAAATTTTAAACCATTTTCATATAAATCAAATTAATAGCACGTTAAACTAAGATTTTTGACATTAATTATTACTAAATCAATTTGAAACCCCATTGTCAAGTTGGTTTAGAATCCAGCCTGCTTTTTTTACTTAATTAAGCATGTACCTAGTAGTAAATGAATTCCGCTTTAGTTGAATTAATTCATACAGCTAATAAATTTAAAATTTAAAATTTAAAATTTAGTATTTATAATTCTTTTTCTTTATCTTAAAGTTTTAACTTTTTTTTATATAAAAATATATATATCTTAAGCAAATTTAAATTGCTCATCGCACAAACAGATGCAACTAATGAAAAATTAATTCTTTAAAATTTGTATAGAAAATTCAAGTTTGCTAAATTTCTTGATCCAAAATTGTTAATGATAGTATTAAAAATTACACCAACACAAAGTGGAATAAAGAGGAAGGGGCAGAACAAACATCCAAACAACAGAAACTCCAAAGAATTCAAATAGAAAGTTCATTTATCGGTGATTCATAGAATAACATCTACTTTCTACAACAATTTCTGCAATCCAAGACGAATTGCAATGATCAAGTTTCATCTATCTAACTCGAGTACGCTTACGTTAAAGATATTATTCTTCGGAGACTTAAGATTCCGCAAAACTTTGTCACCTAAGGGCTCCCTTAATTCAAACTAAAGACCTTCCCTTTTAAAAGAGATGTCTTGGTTGAACCGAAGAAAACGCAAGTGATAAAGTCTTGTAAGACCTGAAGGTACTTATAAAAGACAATACTTTTGATACAAGGAAGGATGTTTGAACCTTGATAATTACACAAACACAAACGTTGATGGAAAAATTAAAGAATCTTAATGCTAGTTGCTATCAACATTTAACATTTTCTCTCTATTTCTTTTGCTCTGCTACAATACGACATCTAAAAATATGCTAAAAACATTTGTAAAAAAACTCACCAAAAGTTAAGCAAATTGATTACAAAGAAATTGACCAAAGTTCCCACCACCACACAAAAACTCTCCAACTTTGGTGCCATAGACTTAAGCCTAATCCCTTTACGCTCAGCCTTAACGCCACTAGCGTTGACCACCACATCTGCTCCAACCCTAATCTTATGTTTCTTTGTATACCCAAACATGATCTTAAACTTCACTGCCGTCGCCATATCCACCCGAAAAACTCCAGTTCCGTTCTCTGACAGGGCCTGTAAAGCCACCGTCGTGTTAGCAGTTCCATGACCAGGCTTTCTAGCCTTCTTTTTGTGACCCTGGTAAAACCCTGGCATCAGAAGGTTACTTATGACATGACTTTTGTTATAATAAACTGTCACGTTCAAAGGATCATACTTGATCCCTTTGTCATTGTTAGGGTTGTCTAGTCTTAACGTGAAGTTTAAGGTAGGGTCAGTTGGGAGGTTTAAGGTTCTATTAAGTGATGGTAAATAAAGAGACTGAATGGAACATTTGGGATTTGAAGTACGTAGACTTAACCACATGAAAAGTGCTGTTAGACCCAAAGTGAAGATGAAGCTACAACAACATCTACAGCATCCTCCGTCGGAATCCACCATGTTTTCCTGTGACTCAAAAATTGGGTTTTTCCGATGACGTGTTGGAAAGGGTATTTTATCGGTTGAAAAGAGAGAAACGAAGGAAATGCAGGGCTAAAAGCACACGTTCGCTTTGAAAGAATAGTTTAAAGAAATACTTTTTCCTACGGTTCTTTTATGGCTTTTGGGTAATTAAGGTTCATTGACTGTGATTTTTGCAAGACTTTGAGCCAATGAAATTTGGAAAGTGGAGAGTGACGACTAAAAAGACCAATAAAAATGAGTTGCTAGTGGTTGTTGACGTGATATTGTCTTTCAAAACTTTTTATTGTAATTATAGTTTGTTCTGGCATCTTTTGGATGAGGCAATTGTTAGAACAGGGATGGCGTATGGTTTAATAAAAAATTCAGGAAATAAAAGAGAAAGGAAAATCAAATAAACACTTATCTATTATGTAATAAAATGAAATCGGATACAATACAAAAATAAAATATATTTAATAAATATAAAAATAATATCAGAGATATAAGATGATATTTTTTATTATAATTAATAGTATATGTTTAATATTTATATTTAAAATTAAATTTTTGATATATTTAATAATTTATATTGTATTTATATTTATATATTTAAAATTAGATATAATATGTACATAGGATGTTAGATTTAAAAAATATGAATAATTATTTTTCCTTATTTAATAATTAATAAATTGCTTGAAAATAAACAAGATATTTAATTTAATGTGAACAGTGCATTGTCTCATTAAAAAAAAAGACTTCACATGATCAAATAATAGGTCAACTCACATCTAACGCGATGTAACCAACAGCTGGGCCATTGCCTATGATTGACTAGATCCAACAACATGAGGATAATTGGAAATTTGGGTTGTTCATATTGTTGGTTGGTAACATTTTTTTTTTATATAGGATTTGTATTTAACTCTTTTAAGAAAATAAGTTTGGATTAATATTGAATTAAATGTTTGGATGCAATTTAATGATTATTCAGTAAATAATTACTTTAGATCAAATTTGAGTTTTTTTTTTTTGTGCATGAGAATCTTTTCTTTATTCTTTTTGGTAGTTTAATTCTATTACAGTAGAAGTATTCATAGATCAGGTTGAGTCATGGTTTAACTTTTTATTAAATTTTTACTCAAGCTTAGCCTAAGTTGGGTTCCGGCTAGCCCATGAGCTTATTTAACTGCTCAACAAATATTTTTATATTAATATTATTTATAATTAAATTTAAAAAATATATATTTTATTTATTAAACAATGATTTGGATCGGATTAGACTAGGCTGACTCGAATAAAAAAATTTCTTGCCTACTTCAAACCGATTCAAGCTAAGTATGATGCACTATTGGACTCTTGAATAGGGATATATGTTCTCATTGTGACCTACATATGTTAGGTAGGAATTTGGATTACAAATATATAATGTTTGAGTACAACTTAATTAATTTAAGATATTAAGTATGAAATCGACAAGTTTTTACTCATCCACAAGTTAGAAATATGTTGGTTACCAAAATGGAGAAGCTAAACTAAAAAGAGCAAAAATGGAAAAGCGAGGAATGGGATGCTAATTGGGTCTTTTGATTCTTAAACCTATAATTTTAAAGGCCAGTTTATGCCCAAAGAAAAAAATAAAGAAGAAGAAAGAGGCAAAAAAAAAAATGGACCCAAGAATTCCCTACTTAATTAATTAGGTATTTTTGATATTGATAATTATCTTTGATCTTATATTTTAAGTGATTTTATATATGAATTTATTTACCACTTTAATATATACTTGTAAAGCTTAATTCAAGTACATGCTTGATTAAAAAAGTTTAAACTTATAATTTCAAATGCAGTGATTAACATTACAAACTCTAAAAAATTGAATCCAATTTTCCATGTATATCAATGATTTAACATCTACTTCTCAAAAGAAATTCTTTAATGCAACTTAATGAAGAAGACAATTAATCTTAATGATGTTGAGAATTAAAGAATCATATTTTTCATTTTTACGATACTTAACTATATCAAAAATTAAATCTAATTATTGAAACTAAATGTGCGGCACTTTATTAATATACTCAATACTTATTAATTGATCATATCGATAAAAATAATATTCTTTGTGATTAAAATTTCTCACGTATTAATATTCCTAGTTAGTTGCTACTAATAGGAACTTCTTCCTTTTTGTTAATTTCTTCTACAATACAATTAACATCAAGAAGCAAAAATGGAGAAGCTCACCAATAACTACGCAAATTGAATACCAAGAAATTAACCAAAGCTCCCACCACTACACAAAAACTCCCCAAATTTGGTGCCATAGACTTAAGCCGAGTCCTTTTGCGCTCAACCTTAACACCACTAGCATTGACTACGACGTGTGCTCCAACTCTAATCTTATGCTTCTTTGTGTTCCAAAAGATGATCTTAAACTTTACCGCCGTCACCATATCCACCCGGCAAACCGCCGTTCCATTCTCCAACACTGCCTGTAAAGCCACCGTCGTGTTAGCAATGCGCCTTGACCATCCTTTATAGTCTTCTTTTTTTGACCCTAGTAAAACCCGGGCATCAAAACGTTACCTATGACATTACTTTTGTTTGGAAAATCATGAGTTGTCATATTTAAAGGATCATACTTAACCCCTTTGAGTCGGTTAAGATTGTCTAGCCTTAGGGTGAGGTTAAGGTAGGGTTAATCGTGAGGTTTAAGGTCCTATTACGTGTAAGGTAAGTAAAGGGTTTGTATGGAACATTTGGGGTTTGTAATACGTAAAAAGTGCCGCTACACCCAAACCGAAGATGAAGCTACAATAACCACAACTTTTTTTATTACCAGAAACCGTCATGTTTTTGGGTGATCGGAAATCAATTTTTCTAGTGACGTGTTGCAAAGGGTTATGGGTTTCAGAAGACAGAAACGATGGAAACAAAGGGCTAAGAACATGTTAGCTTTGAAAGCATAATATGATATTCAAAGAGTTATTTGTTTGCATCGTATTTAGCCAATTTATCTTGTATATAATAATGTAACAAAGTTTGAAGGCTACACGTATTATTATCAAATAACCACTCTCTTTCAAAGTCTTATGGGTTGATAAACTCGCATAGGCTGTGATTTATGTAGAGTTTGAGGCAATGAAAGGTGAACAAATGAGGTGGTATTGACTAAATGGGCCAATCAAATGCATTGTTGGGGGGATGGCGGGTGCTTCCCGATGTGATTAATTGAATGGATTAGGAAAATATGGATAATATTTGTTGTTTCCCTTATTTGGATTCATAATTAGTAAAAATGATTGAAAATAAATTAGATATTTAATTCGATGTGAATAATGCTAGTGTCATTAAAGAAAGACTTCACTTGATAAACTAATAGGCCAAATTCATATGTAATGTTGTGTAAGTTACTCGGAAAATAATGTCCTACTACTAACAACTTGGCATTGCCCATGGTTTGACTAATCCAAAAGCATATGAACGAGAATTGGTAATTTGAGTTGTTGATATTTAGAGTTATTAGAGGTTAGGCTATACATTCAAATTTAAAAGTTTGTTTGATATTTGAAGAATTTAGATAAAAATATTAGAGTCAAAAATGAGTTTGGATAAAAAAATGAAATCTACTTAAAAAATAAGTTCGGTCTTGACCACAAAATTTTAAGCTCGGGCTTGCTCGGCTTGGTAAATTTTTTATTTATAAAATTTATATTTTTTAATATAATTATATATTTTATAAGGATAGTTATAATTTTATTATACTAATTATTAAATTGTTAAAACACTTTTATAATAAAAGTTATACCATGCATTTTAAAATTAATATTAGCAAAAAACTTATTAAAAATACATCTAA
>JAQSVH010000005.1:9251025-9265016 GCA_029448705.1 Adansonia digitata | reverse complement strand
GTTTGTAGCTGACAATGGTCGGAAATTCGAAAACAAATGAATTCATCAGTTTGAATCATTATTTATTCTATTTTTTAGTAGCGGTGGAGAGATGGGGAATTTGAACATATATTATTGAATCGAATGCTTGGAAATTAAGTTGAAATTAAAAATGTATAAAATTTAGTCTATTTTGAGATTTTTAAAGCCCCATTTTAGATTTGTAAATTTATTAACCTTATATGAACACCAAAAGTTCAAAAAAAAAAAAACTCGAACTTTAGCCACAGGTTGGATTATAGTTCAAAATTTTCTTTTTAAATCTCTTACTTATGTTAGATTTAGGTCCGACTTAGCGTATTGATCAATTTTATTATTATAAAAAAATTATTAAAATATTATTTTATATTAATATTTATATAATTTTATTATTAAATTTAGATAAATAGTTATTTTTATTTGATAAATAAAGATTCAGATCGGTACTGTTTTAAATCACGAAATTTCATATTAAGATCAGATACATATGAGTTGAATTTGTTAAATTAAACAAAGTACTCGATTCTCAAACAGGTTTGTTAAACCTTACATACTATTTGATCTTTGAATGGATTTAAGCCTATACTCTTCTGGGCCAATGTGCCAATCGTATCTAAGCTGAATCTGATTTTGTCTTATCACATTAAGATAACAACCGCTTCTGCCCATTTCCCAGTTCTCAACGTTGTCGTTTTATAGCCGAACATTGATACCTTTCCTCTTCAAAACAATTTCCGCCCCAGTTGACGATTTTACCCTTCCAACTCAACAACTTCCCTCATTTCTCCTCGTCGAGAGTGACATTCACGCTCCTCTCCATCAAACACCACTTGTCCAAGTTTATCATCACAAGCTTTTCCTAGCGAGTGCAACTCATAATCACAATCTGACGATCACCAATTCCCATTTCCTCAAGTTGCGTGCGACCTCCGAATGCCCAAAAAATAATAACAAAAAAAAGGTCTTTTTTTAATTGATAAATTATTTTCTAGACCTTTCCTATTAATTTCCTCGCCACCCAAATAAAATATTAAACTCCACCACTTTAACGCCTCTTAGACTTTATCCGATTTTTAGGGTTTTTTCTTCCTGATTATTTTTTGATAATCCGAATTTCAATTCTCTAAATAAACCCTAAAATCTTCGGATCAGGTAATTTTCTACTGCTTCTTCAAGTTTTCCTTTAAATTGTTTTTTAGTGTTCTTTATTTTTTTTTTATGGGTTAAAGATAATTTCTTTATCGGCCATAGATTGATCTTAAACTTTTGATCTTGGGTTTTGTTTATATGATCAACATCCCTTTTTTGTTTCTTTAATTCGTATGCTAATTATTTATAATTCGGATTAAGAATACTCTTGCCTGTAACAAAAGGAACAAAATTTAAGATTCAAGGTTAATTTTTTTAGATAAGTAGATTAGCTTGAAATATCTTAATTTAGAATAGCGAATCTTGAGCCTTTGCAATATATATATTGTAAATATGTTAGTTGATCCTATAATTTTCTCTTTAGATTAATTATAATGATTTCTGTAGTGAAATTTTGGCTAATTATTTAGTACTTGGTTCCATAATGCATAAATTGTAATTTTGGTTTTTTTTTTCCCTTTATTTTCTTTGTTATATTTGAGTTAGTGGAAAAGTGTATAGAGAATTCAGACGTAAGCTGAGTCTGGGTTATCGCGAAGATGTTCGAATCTTGTTATGATAATCTTGTGTTCTGTTTTAGCCTTATGGTTTTGATTTCACAATCATCAGATGCTTATTTGTTTTTGTGAGATTTGGAAGGGCTTTCCTTTGTTCTGATTAACTTGTTGATGGAAAGGAATTTGGTTGCTGAATCAAATTTAGCCTGCCTGATTTTTTTTTTTTAATTGTTGTACTTGAAAACTGTTCTTAATTCTTTTTGGTGTATGTTATATAAATATAAATATATATATATATATATTGAATCTATTGTGGGTATTGCTCTACAGTTTTAGGTCTGCAAACCAGAAAACTATTTGTATTCTTTATTGGGTATCTTATATAATAGATATTGAATCTGATATTGGTATTGCTCGACGTTTTTAGGTCTGATCTTGTGGTTGTTAGGCCTATTTGATCAACCAAATTTCATGTCTGATCTTGACGTCCAGATTCCTACTGCCTTTGGTATGATTTGATCTTGACTTCCCCGAGTTCAACTATTTATCATCGTTTTTGATCTGTCCGTTGTTGTTAATGCGGGTTTAACTTGTCTTTTTTTGTTTATCGTGCTAGATCCCTTTGCTGATGCAAATGCTGAGGACTCGGGTGCTGGTGCAAAGGAGTATGTGCATATTCGTATTCAGCAAAGGAATGGTAGGAAAAGCCTGACAACTGTCCAGGGGTTGAAGAAAGAATTCAGCTATAACAAGATACTTAAAGACCTCAAGAAGGAGTTTTGCTGCAATGGCACTGTGGTCCAGGACCCTGAATTAGGACAGGTTTGTCTATAGCCCCTTATAAGGAGATTATTAACCTTATTCTCGGATACTCGGACTTGAGCATAAGTGTTGGATATGGGTATTTTACGAAACGGGTATATTTAAAATTTTTCATGTATATGGATGGTCCTTGAAGTGTCATATTCCGATGCTAATATCTGAATATACATCCAACACGAGTTTTGGACATAGTTACTTAAAAAAAAAAAAAATGAAGAGTCGGAGTAACATAGATGTTAGCAGTATCTGTTATTGGTACCTGTTGATATTCAGGTTATAAGGTTAATCAATATGTTTCGGTTTATATTCAGGTTATTCAACTTCAAGGTGACCAGCGTAAGAATGTATCCACCTTTCTTGTTCAGGTAATCGTTATTGCTTTTTTGAATACTTAGATGTCTTAATACTCTTTAAGTGACTTTATGCAAAAATGCAGCGGATGCTGTGTGGAGTTCGAGTTCCTAACGTGCATCGTCTTTTCTTTTTGATCAGGCTGGTATTGTGAAGAAGGAAAACATCAAAATCCACGGTTTCTAAGCCTGCAGCTTGGTAAAGTTTGCTGCTAAGTCGCACTCCTCGTATCGAAGCATGAAAGAACTACTGGATTAGGATTACTATCTATGCTGTTATATGGTTTCGGTGTTGGTTTGATAAACAACATATGCATTTCGTGTTTCTTGTGATTTCCAGTTCACTGGATTCTGTTGTGTTGGATGATTATGAAATCTATGGTAAGTTTGTTTCTCTATGATCCGGAGTTAAAGTGGTCTTTCAATCATCAGCTTGTCTTTGTGCATTTCGTTTTGGGTTAATCTTATTTCATCTGAAGAAGCTTAAAATTACTTTGAAGAGTGATTTCTTCTGCTTTCGGAGCATATAGATCTCTGTTCTCGGGTTCTATTCCAATGTGATGGGAGGGATGTGATTATATGAATATGATGTGAAAAAAGTAGTTAAAACACGAAATAACACGAATATATATTTAAAAATTTATATAATATGAATTATTAATTTATTAATATTTATATAAAATATTTTAAACATGATTTGTAAATTACATGAATATGATATAATATATAATACATGAATTGATGGATGTTCTCTGGATGAGGGGATGGGCTGCAATGTTTTTCTTGTTCAATGAGCGATATTTTGAAATGAATTAATTCACCAGAATTAAACCCATAAAAATGTGCGCAACGCTTTTTTTCTGTCATAGTAAAAATAGGCCAAGGCTGTTGATGGTGGTTATGCCAATTGAGTATATTCCCAGCAAAGGAGGGAAAAAGGATTTTTTTATGTATATACTTTGCTTGTGCAGCTTCCTGACTACAGGATTCAATTGGTATAATCACAATGTCAGTGAGTCCACAAAATTGGTTTTTGCAAAGTTTGGGTAATAAAGTGCTTTCATGCACTATTTTCGTACTACAACTGTTTAGGGATATGGTAGCTTGTACATCTGATTTGTACTGGCTTAAGTTTAAATAAGTTTTTTATAATTTGAATTGATTCAATTTAAGTAAATTTGAGTTACTGTTTAAATTATAAAAATTTTTGTTTAAATTTCATTATAAGTATTATTTTAATTTTTGTAATTTTTAATATTATTTTAAAGAGTAAAATAGGTTTTTGAGTTAGCTTGAGTGTAGCTTGATCCAAGCGTGGATAAGGAAAGAAAAAAAATTTTGATCTTTGGCTTGATCTATGAAATTTTTTATTTAAAACAACTTTTTAATTATTTTTAATATATATGTTTTTATGAAAGAAATTGTAGTTTGAAAATTAAAAAAAAAACAAGTTGTAAACAGTGAGATTGAAATTTTAAACTTGATGAATGTCATTTTTTTAAAGATGAATATATGAATTAATTGAACTAATTTTTGGATTCTGAAAATGTGTTGAAAAATACTATGTTCAAATAAGGTTTATATTTATTTTTCAGTTTTGTCAGTCCAGAATGTAGGTTATTTGTAGAACATATTTTATTTTCATAGTATACTTGATTTTGATATAAAATTTTACTTTATAATTAAGGTTTTCTTTCAATATAAAATTTATTATAATTTTTATATAAATTCAAGTTTTATAGTACTAAAGGATGTATAATTCTATTGCAAAATCAAATATTAATTAAAAACTCATTTACATTTTATAATTATAACTTAAAATTGTAATATAATACATATCTAATTAAAATATTCATGTATATTCCTGGGCTACATCCGTGACAATAGATATTAGTTAGTATACATAAAAATGTGAATGTTGAAAATCCTCTGAACCAACTAAATTATACATTGATGTTTAGTTTAATTTTATATTATTATTTTAAATTTTTTATTATAATTTTTTTTAAAAACTCGAATTTAACTTAAAGACTATCATTGAAAAAATAAAAATAATTTAAAATTTACATTAATTTTTTACGGTTGGAATTGTATAATCTGATTCTTATCATTTAAGCCTATCATAGTTTGCCAAAGTTGATTCCCAGTATTCTAATAGATGGTTAAATTAAGTTTAACTGCTACCCGAACCAGATTTCTGCCGCTAACTTGGATGACATGACGTTGACTTTGTTGATGCATCGATCTCTAAAAATGGTAATTTTCACTTAAAAATAATTTTTTCAGATAATTAACTTAAATCATTTTCACTAAGTGATTTATTCACTTAAATCATTTTTATTGCTATTATTAAGTTTAATCTAAAAATAATAAATCTTAAACGTTAAGCTTTTAAGCATTAATGTACCAAAAATTAAAAGTTTGAAATAAAAAAATCCAACGTGATAAGAAAATTCTGAGTCGCTACTATCGTCTGAAATGCATGATTTACAGTTGTTGTAATAGAAGATAGTGATCTTACAATAACTTATTTGTAATATATTTAATTATATTGCTTTTGCCATTAATCCCGGCGCCAACATTTGAAGCAACGATTGGGATTTATGTTACGTAGATTTAAGAGAAGCCTAAGATATTTTTAAAATTTTTTTTTATATATTTGAAATATATCTTATATTTGTATTTAAATATATGTTAAATATAAATATTTTTAAAAAAATAAAAAATTTGGATAACATAGATTGGGATTGCCTAACATTAAGACACAAGAAAAAAAAAATTTTTGTTTAAGTTCGGGTTGAGTTGAAATGGATCGATTTGAAAATCCATTTAATTGTTTAAAATAATATTAAAAAATTAAAAATTATTTTATATTAATATTTATAATTATATTTAAATAAAACAAATAAAGTTTTTATTACTTAAGCAATAATTTAGATCAGATCGAATAAATTATCGTAATTATGACTAGATCTAATACTGTTGCTCTTTAATCTTTCTTTTTTTTTTTTAATGGTAATATCATTATAGGTATGATTAAGCTTTGCCCAAGCTTAATCTCTTTCTTGACAATCTTACAGATTCAGTCTCCCATGATTGGGTACATTCAAGATTTTATTTTATGAACTCTGTATTCGTAGTCTAGAAGTCGAAGAACTTAAATGGTTTTAGGAGGGAAGTGGACAGCAAGATTCATCTTAATGAGTGTAGGATCGTGATCAGATACCTTTGGTGATGGAATCTAGCATGTGAGCAGGCAATAATTGAGAGTGTTAGCGCCCATTGATCGTAACCCTATCAAGTTTCTTGGCTATTTAATGTTAATATTTATATATTTTTTATAATTAAATATAAATAAAATATTTTTTATTATTAAATAATAATTTAAGCTTAGACAAATTGATTTAAATTTTTTAAAAACCTTGTCTTATATTCGACCCAGATGACTGGAACCTCTCAAGTAAAATACATAGCTCGACTCCAAGGTCTAATCATATTCTCTTACTTTTTAATCTCCCTTTGTAATATTTGAGGCCTATCCTCAAGCTTTACCGGAGCCTAATCTTTTGCCCAACGATCATACACATGCAATTTCTCAGATTGATTTGATGCACGTTAAGATTTTAAATTCCGCTAGTCTTTAATCTTCCTTGAGCAGTGTATACGATGTTTTTTGTTTGTCAGGTCTATTTCACTTATGATTTCAGCAAACGTATCAATCAAAAAGCATTTTTTCTCTTACATTAATAATTAAATTTTATAGTATCACGACAATTAATAAGGATTGAGTAAATGCAAGATCATAACAACTTCTTCAATCAATAAAATATTAGGTTTAATATGGAACTCCATTAATCTAAACGTTTTATTTGAAGGAACTACGTAGCCTTGTAAATCTGGAGTTAACTTGAAGTAGATTCATGTTAATTATTTTTAAAATATGATATTAAATTAATTTAAGATTCAAAATCAATCGTTTGCATTTATAATTTTTTTCATTAATTTTACGTTACAACCTTCTTAAGGAACATGGAATTAAAATGTTATATGGTAAGATGTTCCTTGTAATTTCAGTCACAAACAAGAATCTAGAACCATTTAATCTGTTTGAAAAAAAAGGTTTTTTTTTTTTGGACACGTAAAATCATTTGTCATAACAATCCCAAACCTTGGACAACCCTAAAAACGACATAGTTAATCAACCACAAACTAAAATCTAAAAATAGCAAAAACCTAAAAAAAAAAAAGGTTTTTTTTTTCTTACTGCAAGAATTGAAAGCACCATAACGTAATTTTTTCCATGTCCGAACCAACCGCTGAAAACTAGAGGAAGAGAATTTAGCTTGACTTTTATCTTCCCGTTTCCATCTCCCCTTATAACCTCTTTCATCTCTAAACTTCAAAGGGTTTCAGTCAGAAAGCTTTTGCCCCCTCCACTACTATCCCCTTTGCCGCGTCGCCGTTGCGCGCGGCAAACCTCCGCCGCTGGCCCCCTTCTGTTTGCCTCTATTCAGTATCGACTAGCGAAAAAAGAAAAAACAAGGCATGAAAATGCCATGGATGAAACTCTTATATCTTGCGTTTTTATTTGTACCTTTGAGAATTCAGCTTTGTTATGGTGATCTTGCCGATGATTATAGTGATGATGAGCCGGTGCCGGCACCGCCACCGGGGCAAGACAATTGTAATGGCATATTCTTGAGCTATTCTTTCACGTCAAGGACTAAAGAATTACCCCATGTTAAGAACGTTACGGCTCAATCATGGGCGTTTAACTCCATAGCCACCATAGTCAATTCTGGGACGGAAGAGGTAAAAGGATGGAAGATGTTTATTGGATTTCAACATAGAGAGATACTGGTGTCGGTAAGCAACGCAATCCTCGTTGACGGTAAAGGAGATTTTCCGGTGGCGGTCGGCAATGGAACAACCATAGCTGGGTACCCCATGACGGATCTTAAGACCTCGATTGATACTGCTGGAGATTATAACCAGATTGCGGTTCAGGTTCAGTTCGTCGGTACGATGTTCGGGATGAAAGAGAAGGCGATTCCAATGCCGAAGTCGATCAAGCTGGTTAACGATGGCTGGAACTGCCCTAAGGCTACTAAATATCGTAAGTTTTCCATTTTTTTTTTTTTTTGATATCAGGCATTGCATGTAATTTAAATAACATATTAACGTCGTTATTTAGAGATTTTAATACTTTTCATTATAGTTATTCATTATTAATATTTATTATAATTAATTATAGTAATATTAATTATATTCATAATTGTAATAAATATGATGTAATCGAAAATATATCTATGATTGTAATTTAAACTTGAGGTGCATGAAAATTGAAAAGTTTTCAAGTTTTATTTTATTCTTTTATTCATCTCTTTACCTTATGTCTCTCGGATTTTTTTAATGAATTATTAATTTAATTTAATCAAAGATTATATACAATTCAATTAAAATTTATAAAAGAGGGTTAACATACTTTAAACTTTGCCTGAATTTAATTATTTTAGAATATTGAAAATAAATTCTTTCACATCAATATAATGCATTCAAAAGGGCTTTTTACTTACCAACTTATTGATTTTTGTGGGTTCTATTAAGATTTTTGAAAAAGAGGCAAAACTTGAATCTTGAATAGGTAACTTTCATATTAAAAAAATAAATATCTTGTATATATACTATATATAATTTTAAATCCCATTTAGATTATGTGTATGATAAAAGTTAAAGAAAATCAATGGAAGATTGTATGGTTTATCGGAAAGCCACATGCACCTATGGCAGGGAATGCAAGCCTTTGTTTAAAGTACTTAAACTTGGGAAATTTATTTATGGCTATTTTTTAAACATTTTTTGAGAAAAAATGTAACCATCATATGAATATTGGACACTATGTTATTCACCTGAGTATGAATTACGGATACGAGTACATATTAGATATATTCATTTTTTTAAGTTTTTCATTTATTTGAAAAGTTATACCTCATACATATATCCAATAATTGTCAGACATGAGTACTTAAAAAATTGGAAGCATCTACCAAACTAATATTCTTTACAATTTTTTTGTTTTGGTTTTACAGCTACCTACATGCATGTATGTTGCAAAAAGAACCCAAAATTCAAGGCCAAGTCACCCAAGGGCAAGTACTTGCCTAAGCAATATGGAGATCTCAACTTCATGTATGATGTCCTTAAAAGTTATGAAGGCAGCTATGAAGCTCAGGTAACCATGGATAATAACAACCCCTTGGGTCGCCTTGATCATTGGAACTTGACTTGGGAATGGATGAGAGGAGAGTTCATTTACTCAATGAGAGGAGCTTACACTCGCAGAATCGATTACTCTGATTGCATTTATGGCTTAGCTGGTCAATTCCTTAAGGACTTTGATTTCACTCAAGTCATGAATTGTCAAAAAAGGCCAGTGATTTCTGATTTACCAGCTACTAGGGCAAATGATTCCAACATTGGTAAGATTCCATATTGTTGTAGAAACGGGTCACTCTTGCCACCATTGATGGATGAAAGCAAAGCAAGATCAATATTTCAGTTAAGGGTCTTCAAATTGCCACCTGATACATCCAAAACTGTGTTGTATCCACCACAAAGATGGAACATTACCGGTGCACTCAACCCTCACTACAAATGTGGGCCACCAATCCGTGTTGATCCAACGGAATTCCCCGAGCCAACGGGGCTCCAAGCTATAGAAACCGCCATCGCAAGTTGGCAAGTTGTCTGCAACATTACCAAACCAGAAAAGAAAAAAACTAAGTGCTGTGTTTCTTTCTCGGCTTACTACAATGATTCTGCAATTCCATGCAATACCTGTGCTTGTGGATGTGACGATATCGATACCGATACTTGCAACCCTAATGGGCGTTCGATGCTTCTTCCAGCTGATGCTCTTTTAGTTCCTTTTGAAAATAGAACAGCTAAAGCTAAAGCCTTTGCACATCTCAAGCATAGGCCAGTTCCGAGAAGGTTACCATGTCCTGACAATTGTGGAGTTAGTATAAATTGGCATGTTAATTCTGATTATAAGTCTGGTTGGACGGCACGGATCACCCTGTTTAATTGGGGAGATTTTCCATTTGAGGACTGGTTCGCTGCTGTTGAACTGAAAAAGGCTTTCCGTGGTTATGAAAATGTGTATTCCTTCAATGGAACAAAGCTGAAATCCCCTAAACATACACTTTTCTTCCAGGGTTTGCCTGGTTTGAATTACTTGGTTGCTGAAACTAATGGAACAAGACGACATGATCCTAGGATCCCCGGGAAGCAACAATCTGTTATTTCATTCACCAAGAAACAGACTCCAGGGATTAACATTCGACGTGGTGATGGATTCCCTACAAAGGTGGTCTTCAATGGCGAAGAATGTGCACTTCCTGATGATTTTCCTAGGGCTGCAACTGGCCACAGCTCTCGAGTTTCATTCATGGCTGTTATCTTCATATGTATCATGACTTTCTTGCTGATGACAGATTGTTTCCATTGATGATCATTGGGTGTTATTTTCTTTTGTTTGTAGTGCATTAGTTTTGGTAAGAATTTTTGTTTTCATGCTGCTATGATTTTAGGGTTAATATGTAAATTGATCCTAACTCTATACCTTTCAACGATATAGTATTTTCAATGATATAGTATTTAAAAGAAAAGAATTTACAATCATGTGCCTGAACTTTATTACCATCAACTAAGTTAATTTGATAGATTAATATTGTGTCAAGCATGTGATGATTTAGTTTTAGTTGACCATGACACATCAACATTTTATGTAATACTGTTAGTCAATTGAATCATTCATAATTTGCTGATAGAATACAAATTTAGATATATTATCATAAATTTTTCTTTAAATATCAAATCAATATATAATTCGAAAGCCATTTAGATATTAAACCATCCATGATTTAAACTTAAGATTTTGAGCAAAACCCATCAATCATGGTGAACTTTCTTAACTAGAAGTTTGATTTGATTTGTTGTCATAGGGAAAAAAAAATAATGCTGATAGATTGAACATGGATGGAAGAGCAAATACAAATTGAAGGTTATAGCTTCTGCTATAAAAATTTGGTCATCAAGAAGGGCAGATCAGAAGATTATAACAATAGTAAAATAAAAAAAATTTTATATGATAATTATTTATTGCTGATAAGGGTTTCCAATATGTACTTCGGACAACCATATTTTTGCTTTCTTGTACATGTATTTTACTGCAAAACACAGTCATAGGATTGAGGTTTTAGATACTTTTGGGGAAAATAAGGACAAATTAGAACTTCCATTTGTTTTTTTTTTTGGGAATGTTCAAGAAAGCTAATGAATAAGCCAATGAAAGGGGTAATAATAGATTAAATTAATGAATTCACAGTTCATCACCTTAGTAATGATTATGGTAATTTTTGACTTTGATTTCAGATTCTGCTTAGAATGACAAGAGTATAGTATTTTTCTGTCAATTTTCCAAGCACTATTTTTCACTATAATAAATGAGCTTCATATCTGAAGCATATGGTTGGTCCAATTGATATATACTATTAATCTTAAAATATGATATTTAGTAAATTTAAAATTTAAATTTAACATGTATAATCTTTTTTTTTTATCTTGTAGATCTTGACACATTTATATATTTGTGTCAGGTTTGTAGTGTGAATAAATCTCCAGCCGCATTACTTACAGATCAAATTGCCTTTTTGTCTTCATTTTCTCTCTTGATTAACGTGTAGTAACATTTTGATAATTTGTTTTTCTAAGCATCGAACAGATTACAATCTAAAAATAAAAGAAAAAATTATGAATATTGAGATTTAAATCATAAATCTTTTATTAAATATTGTCCTTTATTATTGATTACGTGAATTAACTGAATTAAACTAGAATTCATGATAATTTGCTGTGTACCCAAAATTTACCAAGTGTACAGTTTCCAACAGCATATAATCCCTTTGGCTCCGTGTTTTTGTTCTTTCTTTTATTTCTCTGGTTAAGTTTATCCAAATTTTCCTGTCTCCTTGCCTTTATATCTTCATAGCTGTGTTTGATTCTTGGTTTAGGTTTAATCACCTATTTACCTTCTGATAACCTAGGTTATTTGAATTCATAGTGAGCATTAGTTATTGATATATGTCTAATATTAATGTATTTTTATTTTTAAAATTTTTTTTATGTATTTTAAAAAAATATTTTATATTTATGATCAAATAAATATCAGAATAGATATTAAACATTGATTCATTAAAAAAATAAAAATTACAGATATGATAGCTGAAGACAATCTAATTGGGCCAAATGTACCTATATAGGAAATGATAAAACAAGGATCGGACTGGAAACTACTTATATGAAGCCATCAAACCTTACTTCAATTAGGTAGGAAACATGATAGGGACTAATCACTTTACAATTATTTATGTCGCCCTTCGTTTCAATCAGATCAAGGGTTGGATATACATTTGGCCCGGTAGGGCTCAAGCTTCTATTTTATTGTTTTGAAGTGGGTTAGGTTAGATGAAGTTAAATTTAGATTTGAGCTTAGAATTTAAGTTTTTTTCGGACGACGGCTTGATTGGATCCATAGATATTTTTAATTTTATTTTTATAATAATTTTTTTCGTAAAAAGAAATTCGTGATGTAAAGATAGAAAAGAGATTATAAATATTAAAATTATATCCTTAAAACTAGTTGAATGTCTATCTTGAAAGCGGTTGTATGAATCAAAACTTAATCTCTTATTCAATTATATAACAAATTTTAGATTTATGATAAAAAAGGGAATGAAATTCAATGAAAGCAATACTTGAGTTTTGTTGATAGGCTTTTGTGTGATGCTTAGGTATGACCCTTGGGGGTATGGTATAGGAGTTAGATGAAGCCTCAGAATGGACATGCAAGGATGGAATAAGGTAAAAGGGCGTCAGAGATGGATCTTTATCTCACATTTGATATTCAATTCAGTGTTTGAAAAAAAAAGGAGTAGAATGAAAAAGAATGTATGTAAGAGTTCCTCTTAGGTAAGCTTCGGAGAGAATTATTTATATTTATTAGAGATAACCTATTCAGTGCTACATGTTGCACCTGATTAAGGTAGGTGATTAGGGGTATAGTGACCTTTCTTGGAGTCTAAGCCTTATTAGATTTTTTTCGTGCCAGGTATTGTCTCTTTTATATTAAGCAATGCTGAGGGGCGACCACTTGTCTATCCTGGTATTGATGTGGACTATTGGACCTTGTTGATTAAGCCCCATTTTGGTTAATATATCTGACGGACTTAACAAGTTTAACAAATTTATACAAATTTAAGATGTTACAGGAGTTTACCTCAAGCATTCTTTTTTTATTTTTAATTGTTTCTCTCTTGTCATTCTAACGCTTCAATCCGGTAAAAGATCAAGAATAACTTACGGAAGAGGGAACTTTGATATAGACCTAAAGCTTAAATATATTCTTCAGACAAATTAGTAGGATGAATAGTACGTGGAAATCACTTCCTGTAATGTGAATGCAAACTCCATTAATGTATCCAAGATGTTAAGGTTTATCCCAAAGTAAAAAAATGAATATATATTCTTGTTTAAGGTCAAGCAAAGCATAAACCCACAGTAAAGCAAGTACCCAAAAAGATTCAAAAGACAGCTCTTGTAAACTATAATAAGTTGAAGATTTATGCTTTGCACCAGAAGCCAAGAAATCCAAAGGAAAAACCAAAAAGAGAGAGAGAATATTGAAAAGAAGCAAAAGCTTCGCTGCCACAGTTTGGTATAGTTTTCATGCAAGTTTGGCCTACAAAAACCCTGGGTCTTGGACACCCATTTGCACCCATTGTCGTTGCCAACCCTTTTGGAAAGTTCCAGCTTTGATAAAATATTTTTGGTTTCAAAAATAATATTGTCTTTTGCTTCTGCAATGGCTAACTCCATTTTTTTCATATCAGATTATCAAAGAAAAGGTTTTCATGCATTGGGGCTCTTTTGTTTGATGTTGCTGATGATTCAGAAGGGTTATGCAAGAAATTTCACAGTGAACTGGGGTCTTCACAATGGCACCAATGCTGAAAATTACAATCAATGGGCTGAAAGAAACAGATTTCAGATTGGTGACTCACTTGGTAAGTTCTTGGTTTAATCCTAAATATCT
>JAQSVH010000005.1:9229506-9241659 GCA_029448705.1 Adansonia digitata | reverse complement strand
ATCCATAACCGTTCATTGCATAGCAATTAACATTTTGCGACCAAAACCCTCGGTAGGTAGGGTCCCTTGAAGACCGTGGTAGTCTCTTTCTAATATAATTGTTCTCTGCTTTTGGATACCTTTAATGAGCAATGTCATGGCAATGAAAATAGGGCCCATTAATTTAGGCATTACAAAGAACCAACAGAAAATTTTTTTTCCTCAGCCGGTCGGTAGATTTGTTCGTATAAATAGTTGTTAAAATAATCAGAACTTGTTATATTTCCACTGACTTCATGTTTTTAAAATTCTAGTTTGGGGCAAGATTGAAAGGTTGAATTCTCATTCATTACTATTTTTTTAATATATTTATCAATGTCATTTATATTTAAAAGATTCATTTATGAATTATCAAAATCAAATTTATAAATAGTAATTAAAGTTATATTGAATAGTAATTTGTGAAAAAATAATGAAAAAAAACCCGACTTAAGATTAAAGGGGGTTTTCTTGAAAATGAAGTTCGGAATAAGACATGTTAATTTTTTATTAAATGTTTTAAGGTTTGGTTGAAGACAAATTTAGATAAAAATCCATCCTGTCCCGACATGAAATATTAATTAAAATACCTTTTATAATTTTATAACCATTTTTATATATTTTAATCCCTTAATTTTTGCAAAATTTTATCTCATCTATTTGATTACTATATCACAAATTTAGTTTGGTCTCGTAAATATTATAAAGGTTCGAATAAAGTTTTAGACAAGTAGATCAAGGTCGGCAGATTTCTTTTCAGAATCAAAGGCTAAAGTTAAGTAAAATATATTTTGAATAATTATACATGAATCGAGTCAAACAAAATACCATCTTGCTCCATTGCCAACCCTATTCACGGGCATGAGCCGGTTGAATAGGATCAGATCCAATTGGTTTTTAGAATTCTTGTCCAAAGTTCGATCAGGGTTATCAATGTTTTTTGAAAAAAAAAATGAACTGTTACTATTTTAAAATTAAATGAGGATTTTTTTCTTTAATCAAATAGTAATTCCAATCAAACCAAACTTAAAAATCTTTACTCAAAGCCCAACCCGAATCGGTGCTCACCCGGTCTTTGAATAAGTTAATTAGTTAGTGTAACAGTAAAATGAGAATTGAAGAAATGAGATAGACAACAAGGGTTAGAGAATTTATAACCAATGAAATATCTCAGGTTTTCCTAATGTTAATCTTAATTTTTCAATTCAATGTCATAGTCTAAATATTGAATTCTTTGTACTTCATATTTTATCAAAAAGTAACATAAGGAATTCGCATATCTAGACTTTGTGCTCATACAACTTTGGACATAATAAAAGTATATGACACGATCACAATATGGAAAATAAACATGAGACAAAAAGTAACTTGAATAGGAAAGATATACGATTGTGTCAAAATTTATATCACATGACTTATTAACATATCAAAATTTATATAAACATATAATACCTTAAACACGAATATGACACATGAAAATACAAGAACATGACCTAAATACCCGAATTGCGTAACACTGAAAAATGACCACCAAAGCATTGGTGTAAAAGATGGGACAACCACTTATTTTCAAGGGATGAACAAAAATTAATGGCACAACACAAAAACCCACCAGAATTTATACCTGCAATTGCTTAATCCCTGTATGAACATCATTATCACCTCTGCCACTGCAGTTAACCACAACTTTGGTACCATTAGGTAGAGTTGGGCATAGCTTCTCCGGATAAGCCAGTGCATGAGATGTCTCCAAAGCCGGGATTATGCCTTCGAGTCGAGATAATCTCTTGAAAGCTGCATATCTCAAATGATTTTGTAAGAAATAACGACAAAGAGATTTTAAAAAAAAGAGTAGAATGAATCAGTAACAAATAGTACTATCAATGAAAAAGCCAACCAAAAAAAATGAGGATATGACATATCAACAAAAGCGTTGGAGCGCAAGGAAGCTGATCAATTGCATTCTTCGATTTCTGAAAAGATCTTTGAGCAGGCATAAGTCAAAAGAACCGAAAGGGCAGACAAATATCCAGTAATAAACAAAAAAAGGTGTTGCAAATATTTAGACGTGCAAACTGTGACAATTCATCACTTAAAGATAGATCATATGGTGATATATTAAGTGCGTATATCTGTACAAATTGAGAGAAAGATGCAAGAAACATTTCCATCTTCAAGAACATTTTGTGTATGGTTATCAGTCAAAACAATGTTGAAGGAGAAAGTGATAAATCAACAGCCCATGACAGAGCGTTGAAAATAAACTGTTGAGAAAAAGAGGTGCAGATACTGGATACATTGGATGATTAAGGAACCAAGGTGAAAATAAAGTAAAAGAATTCCACATGAAACTTTACAAGGTCCAATAGATTAAGCTTTAAATTTTCCAGTAACCGGACAAAGCAACAAGCAATGTTTTAATATGGAGAGGCAGACAGGTTTTTTAAGGCCAAAGATGCCATAAATGTGTGCATATTTAGAAAAAGGAGAATGGAATAGCGTGGCTCTAGGAATAATCATTTTCTTTTACAAGAATAAGCAACACGCAGTAAGCACAATCAGATATGATAGGACAAAGTCTTGAAAACAATTGGACTGTAGTTTCGTACCTTCCAATGCTTCTTCATCTTTGACACTGTGGTACTAAGCTCGCCCTTCATCTTTCAGAAAACTGTGCTCAGGTCCAACCACCGGATAATCCAAGCTGTATAGCCACAACGAACAGTTGCCACATTATTCAAAGCACAAGAAAGCAAGCTACATACAAATGAAGAAATTCATTATAAAATCTCTTCCCAGCACTAATGGAATGAGGTTCAACTATTTGCCCATCTTCATCCTCTAACAAGTAGCTCATAGCTCCATAATGTGCGACCGACACTACACTATGGAGGTACCTGTGCAGGTGAGGCGTCGGCCAGTCCTAGAAACGGCAGCAGCGGCGGGAGGAGTTAACAACCGGACGCGCGCGGCCAGCCCTTGATCCATAACCAGATCCTGATACAGTAGACGCATAGTCTGCCAAACCAGCACTAGTCACTACCTAGCCAGCCGGCTACCACTCGGCATCCAGCCCAGCATTTCGAGCTGGCGAAGTGAATGAAACAGTACCAGCAGTAGCGATCCAAGAAATTCATTACCTGCAGAGACTAAGGTCAGTATTGGCAATGGTTTGTTATAGTCGTAAGAAAGATTTTCCAGTCTCAGAAGCCATCGTTCGAGTCTTTAATTACATTATCGATACTTCTTTTTTGGCTTGTTCACATGCTTTTCGCTTGAAAGGTTTATGCAGGACATACGGGATATCGAAGAACAACCTTTTCTAATCTATCATCTCGATCTGGATTTAAGTTACGTTTTCGTCAATGCAAAACTCCCACTTCTCCATTGCTCAAAGTAGCAGCATGCTTGCCGCTATCCAAACCAAAACCTGCTGCCTCTACACCAATCAACCTAACATCCTTGTTGTTAACAAACTCATGGAAAAGTCCAATAGCATTTGAACCTCCACCAACACATGCAACCAATACATCTGGTTTCCCTCCCCATTTTTCCAGTGCTTGTTTTCTTGTTTCTTTACCGATCACAGCATGGAACTCTCTAACCATCATAGGATATGGATGTGGACCAGCAACAGATCCCAAAATATAATGAGTTGTCTCCACATTAGTCACCCAATCCCAGATAGCTTCCGATGTAGCATCTTTTAATGTTGCAGTACCCGAATGAACTGCTCTAACCTATGGAGTAAAAGATACAATTTCAAATAAAAAACAATGCAGATCAGCCAATCAAAAGAGAAGGTAATACAGAACCTTCATTATGACAATGTACAACAAATGGTGGCTCATTTTATAAACATTTACCTCTGCACCAAGCTGCCGCATTCTGAAAACATAAGCACCTGGCTTTCCTGAGCACCCATGTAAATAATACACTGCAAACCAAACTGTGCACACACAGTGGCCGTTGCCACTCCATGCTGACCAGCCCCAGTTTCAGCAATAATACGTTTCTTGCCCAAATGTTTAGCGAGCAATGCCTAAGCAACAGCATTATTGATCTTATAAGCACCAGTATGGTTCAGATCCTCCCTCTTAAGGTATACATCAGACCCTTCACCATTAAGTACCTTGTAATGTTCTCACAGCCGCTCCGCAAAATAAAGTGGACTTTCCCTACCAACATAGTCTTTCAAAATCCCAGCCAGTTCTTCCTGCAAATCATCAATATTTTCCTCAAAATTACTACTTACAGTACCAAAAATAAAAATTCTAGCAAAGGGCTTTTTCTTATAATTATTTCAAAGCTCAAATTCTTTAAAAGCTCTCTTTACTTACCACTTTCCTACCAGTTTTTGACCCAAAAAAAAATTATATTATAAATTTTTTAACAGAAATTATGAAAAAGTTAACTTGATTAAAAATGAGCCAAGAAGGCTGAAAAGTAATGTCAATTCAAATATAATGACTCTGCATAGAGGTAACATTCATAAAATTGAAAATTTCTTCTAATCTAATTCTTCGAAAAATTTTAACTTTAGAACAAAAATGCCCTTTTCTTCTTCTTCTTTTTTTCATGAAAATAAAAGTCAATATCAAAAATCAAAATCAAAATCTAACTTTTAAGAATAAAATGAAAAATGAAAAATCATTTCCAAATTCTAAGTAGTCAACGACAGAAGAAAATAGCATGAATTTAATTTTTTTTAATTTAAATTTTCTTATTTTAATTGATAATAAATTCATTGTAAAAATAGCAAATTAAATTCCTATTAATAAATACATACGCAGTCAAAGATCCTGACTCAAACTATTCGAAATACGTATTCATTAATTACATACGAATAGAAATGAGTATAAAATACGGTGGAGTCATTACGAAAATAACCTGAAATTTATCATTTTTAGAGAGGGAATGGAAAGCCGTTTCCAGCTGAGAAAGGTCGGACATTAGGGTTTCGGGAACATATTTCCCTCCAAATTTCCCGAACCAACCGAAAGAGTCGGGTCGTTTCCATCCTGTCGGGTCCGATTCCATGGAAACCGGAGCAATCGAGACTGGTTCTCTAGTTAACGTACAAGAAACAGAAAAAGATGTCACAGGCGATGTCTGAGACGCAAATTTGTTGAAATTGAGTGGCGATTTCAAGGAGGAAGAAATGGAAGAGGAAGAGGGAAGGGAATTGCATAGGCTGAGATTGGCCGTGCTTAGAGCGGAAGAGGCCATTTTCAAGGGAATTTCAATTTTTAGGGTTTATATTTGGTTGGACTTTCCTTCATAGCGGGAACACGGGGACAAAAGCATAAAATTTAGTGGGGCCCATAGGGATGTCATAAATCTAAAGTATTATTTTAATAACAATTTATTTTTTTTAAATTTAATTATAAAATATATAAATTAAAATAATATTTTAATATTATTATAAATAATAATATAAAGTTTTGAAATATTTTAATTTAAATTTTAATAAAATTTTTCAAAAGAATCAAACTTAATCAATTAGACTAAACTTGTTTAAATAACTCTATTTTATTAAATAAATTTAAATTATTTAAATCAAATTGTGGACATGACATTATTAATTTAAGCTGATCAAATTCAATTAATATTTTAAAAAAATATTTAAATTTAATTATAAAATTTATAGTATTAATATAAAAATATTTTTTTATTTTTATTAATACAATCGATAAATATAATTATTTTAAACATATCAATTTTCAATCTAATAAAAAATATCAAATATTTCTTATCACAACATGGACGCTATTAAAGCAGCCTATGTATTGATCCAGGACAAGACAAGAGAAAAGATTTCGTAAGAGATGACGTGGCAAATTACTGTCTTTACAATTTTTTTCTGGTAATTGGAATTATTTTCTTTTTAAGTAAAAATATTGAGAAAAGGTTAAAAAATTTTAGATTTTTTTTTCCATTTTATTATTCTTAAATTGAAAATAAGCAAGCAAGAAGGTCGGTGGGTAATAATATTGACAGTGAAAAGTTTTAAATACTTATTTTTTAAATATTAATAAAAATTCAAATCTAAGGCAAACATAATATTAATATTATCCTCCGTTTCACATGTTAACTAAGGTTTTAAGATTTTCTTTTAAATAATGTTACAATTTTTAAAAGAATTTAAAATGAAGATATATATATATAATTCGTTTGAAAAAAATTAATTAAAATTAGACTCGTTTGTTATTAAGTTTAAATTTAAGTTATTTGAGTAAGACTTAATCGGATTCTAATGAACTTTTATTTTCTAATATATTTATATGTATATTTAATTAATGACTAAAATATAATCTTTAATATGTTATATTTTAGATTGTACCTAATTTTGTAGAGTTGAGCTTCGGATATTTTAATAAATTATGAATTGAATTCAAGCATTAAAAACAAAAATTAGAGTTATGAACGTTCGAATTAAGTCGAGCTCAAACTTAACAATGTATTCACTTTACTTGATTACGTATATCTATCCAAGGATCGAACTATCAATCCAGTTTAATAGATTTGGCCTGTATAAAATTGAACCTTGGATGATTTCTTTTTTAATTCGACTTAGCTTAGCTCAAATTATTATTTAATAATAAAAATAATATTATAATAAATAATAAAATAAATTTAAACTGATTTAAACTTAAACAAAAAAATAATAAAATTGTTTTTGATCATGGCTCAATCTACTAGATCTTTGTATGGGATATTCCAACTTCTTGGGTCGTTAAATTTGAAATTTTTAGGCTTAGCATTGGGCAAGTCGAAGCTTGATATTGGGCTTTCATATTGAATATTGATGATTACTTTTTGGGTCTTTCATTTCTTCTGAATGGGCTTTCCCACTCTTTTCTTTCTCCTTCTCTCTTTCTCTCCCCTAAAAACCCCTATCAAATCAGGATCTCCAGTTCTTCCCTTTGTTTCTCTTTGTCTCTGAAATCTTACTGCGATTTAACTTCGAAACAGTTCTTTTCTGGTAAGCAAGTTCGCCCCTTTGCGTTCATTTTCCTTTAAAAACTTAATCTTTCGCTTTTTTTTCCTTTTTAATTTAATGAAGCTTAGGGTTGAAGCAGGTGTTATTTTTTTGGGTCCTAAAATCACTTCTCATTGCATTCTTTTTGAATAAATTCTTGTTTTCTCTTAAGATTTTGAGGTTTCCCGTTCTGGTATTCCCTTTTTTGCTTATTTTTTACTTATTTCAGTTATGATGATTTGTGCTTCATTGTTCTAACTTAGAAAAGTTTTAGTTTTGGTTTTAACTTTTACTAATTTTCTCAGCTTTCTTTTCAGAGCTTGTTATTTTAGTTTTTAGTGCGTATTTGTGCCTACTTCTCTAGGTTAGCTGACACTTAATTATTGCCTTAGGCTTATGTTCTAATGTTGTTGAAGTTCTTTGATTATGTTACGTTGCATTCCAATGTTTGAAACTGTGTTCAACTTGTTTTCTGCTTCTCAGTTAAGGCTACTCTTTAATCTAAACTCAAAACTAAGCTATGGTTCCCTATGTTCTTTTCCCTTAGGTGCCCCATGAAAATAATCCACGTTATTCCTTAATCTTATATAGGAGCAATTGGTTATAATTTTGCTCAATTGCTGATATTATTTTACCTTTGCACTGGTAACAGAATGGGACGGAATTTGTCTAACCATTCAGAGTCTCCAGTTAGGAGGCGAGGATCTCCTCATAGGAGGAGTCCATCTTATAGAGAAAGATCACCTGGAAGACATAAGAGTTCGAATAAAGGAAGCTCCCCTATAAGGGAAAAGTCCCCTTCTCGACACAGGAGTTCTCACAGGGATCATTCTTTGGAAAGAGAGAAACGTTCTGGCCATAAGAAGTCTCCGAAGCCTGCTAGTCCGCGCTCTCCTTCTCCCCAGACAAAGAGGTTGAGGAGAGCACAGGCTGAAAAGGAGGTTGAGAAAGTGAAGGAGAGGGAGTATGAGAGAAATAATAGCAGGGCTAGTGAGAAGAGTACAAATAAGGATAGAGCCTCAGGGAAGGAAAGGATTTCGGAGAGAGAAAGGGACTTGGAGAGGGAAATGGGGGGTGACAGAAAGGATAGACCGTCAGGACGAGATGATACTAATAGCAAATCTAGTAGAGGAAGACATGACCGATCTGTTTCTCCATCTGATCGCCACCATAGGAGCAGGCATAGATCTCGCTCACCTGCTTCAAGTTCAAGAGCTCGGGATGAGGTGTCCAATGATATCCACTTTTCTTGCTTGTTTAATTTTATTCTGTTTTAATTTCTATTATCCCTACAAGTATGAAGGGCTGCTTTTTAACATTCTCATGCTAACAAGCACAATAAGCAGATATGAGGATATTTCAGTTATAATATTGGACTAATATTTGCTGTCTTTCTTTATCTTGAATTGATGTCTATATGAAGTATTGACAAAATTTTGTCATTTCAGGTTACTAATTCAAGAGGTGCTGAACACAGGTAAGCTGCTTCTTAAGCATAAGCCTCTTCTTTTAACCTGCAGCCAGGATATTTCTTAAACATATAGAATTTCTTTTATTGACAAAGATTGATTTATGGCTTATCTTTCACACCCCTCTTGGCTCTCTTATTCATTTTGGCATTTTTGCTCTTTTCTTCTTCTTCTTATTATTTTTGTGGAGGGGGAGGGGAGTTCTTTATGTCAAGGAATCACTGAACCTAAAAGTTAAGCTGTTATATGAGGGCTAAATGATTTTTTTGCTTTTACTCTACTTTTTTACCCTGAGCTTTCTTTATAGTTTTATGATCTATTAGTTCCTTCGTTTTTCATATGATAAAAGTTTTTTTTGCAGTTGGGGCTGTTAGAGTTTGATCCCTGGTCACTAGAACTAAGATTCTAGCACTCTACCAACAAACCACATAGCTGTTGACTTTGAATGATAAACGTGGCCGCATGATTTATTATCTTGCTCCTATGGGAGTTTGGAAATAATATGTTGTTGAATGTACTTGGTTTTTAGGTTTCTAGTTTATCATTATGGTTATGCTTTCTTATTCTTGTAAGTTTTAAAATTATCTAACAATAGGTTTCTTTATTTTCCTAAGGAGGGATGATGAAGATGATTCTGTCACTAAGATGAAGGCAGCTGAGGAGGCCTTGGAAGCAAAACAAAAAGTAACAAATAACTTTTCTGCTAGCTTTCTTTTATTGATCATGCTTTATAATTTTGTGCGAAATTATTCTCAGTATTCTCACAAGAAATTTATGACAAGATATGCTGTGGTTCTATTGTTTTATACTCTGAGAATTACTGCAAGGCCTCCACCATACATTTCGTAACTAAAATATCATGTCTGCTGTTTAATTTATCTTTTCTTTACTATCATTGTAACTTTCAGCAAAAACCTACATTTGAGTTATCCGGAAAGCTTGCAGCAGAAACCAACAGAGTCAGAGGTGTGACTCTGCTGTTCAATGAACCCCCCGATGCTCAAAAACCCGATATAAGATGGCGACTCTATGTTTTCAAAGCCGGCGAAGTATTAAATGGTTAGTCCAAGATAGCTTCCTTCCTATTTCATGTGTTCTCTTTCTATGATTCTACAATTTCCCCTTTTATATGACACTGAACTTTTTCGTGCTTTTATCTTTGGGAAAAATTGTACATTAATAATCATCTGAGCTTTGTAGCATTGATACAATGTAATACGAGCACCTTTTGTTAGTTTAACGCCATCTATATGATGGAGGTGAGGTGCACTTCTGAGTTGGATCTTTTGGTTTTAATTGTCATATTCAAGATTCCTTATCCTCATGGATGTGGAGAAAAACTTTTAAGGGTGTGGTTGGATGAGTGCAAAAGTTGAAGGATGAAAAGAGGAGGTTGGGAAAGTGGAAAGAAAATGGATTTTGAGTCTGTGTGCTAGGTAGGAAAGAAAAGTGAAGAAAGAAAATGAGAAAGATTATTATTTTCGACACCTATTAACAAAAATAAATCACTCCATAATGGAAAGAAAAGAGGAAAGAAAATAGAATGGTGTGGAGTCAAGTTTGTATATTTGCAAGATTATCCATAATTTTTTAATTTTTATTTTTTCTTCTTAAGTTACAATGGGTATAATGGTAAAATAGTATACTTTCCATTTTCTTTCCTCTCATTTTTCAATCACACCAAACAATGGGTGGAAATAATTTATTCTTCTTTTCACTATTCCATCTTTCTTACCAAGCACGTTAATGGGAAGAAAAAAATTCTATTTTCTATCTTTTCACTTGTCTTTTCCTTTAATTTTCCACCTTTCCTCTTTTTTTTCCCCCTTCGTACCAAGCAAAGCCTAAACGTTAAGGGATTTATTATTTGTACTTAATTGTTGCTATTGCATTGGAACCTTGAGATTAGAGCTTGTTGTTCTCATTATGTGAGCAGTTCATATTGGTTAAAGAGTTAATGACTATACAAGAAAGCATGGAAGGAACTTGCCCTCCCCCCCCCCCTGGGGATTTTTGGCTCTTTTTCTAATTCATCTTGTTGGCAGAGCCCCTTTATATACATCGCCAAAGCTGTTACCTTTTTGGAAGGGAAAGGCGAGTAGCCGACATACCGACAGACCATCCATCCTGCAGCAAGCAACATGCTGTTATTCAATTCCGGTATATTTATAGTTAGCAGTTCTGTCATCTACAATTTGTTTCAAACATTGTTTAACTAGATGTTTCGGCTTTTATCAGGCAAGTAGAGAAAGAGCAACCAGATGGTACATTAACCAAGCAAGTAAGGTATGGCTAAACTAATCTGGAATTACTTCAGTTTGCTAAGAGCTATGACGACGAATTTTTATCATATTCTATTTTGCTTTTGTGTTGTAGGCCTTATATAATGGACCTTGGAAGCACTAATAAAACTTTTATTAATGTGAGCATTTCATCTCAAAATCTTTTTCAATCTCGCCGCAACTTTATTGGATTCCTATAACTTCATGTAACATTTTCTTTTTGCGTTTGCAGGACAATCCTATTGAACCTCAACGTTATTATGAACTTTTCGAGAAAGACACCATTAGATTTGGTAATAGTAGGTAGGGCGCTAGTTATATTCCACGTCTACTTTTCAGTTGCATGATAGGAACGAAAGCAATTTCAACTATATGTAAGAGACATTACGCATGCATGGCATGCATGCATACATATAATATTTTGGAGAGTGTAGTAACAGTTCGACCAAGCTACTATAATATTGGTCAATAAAGGCTTTCCTGTTCTGGTCATTCTTCGCATATCACACTGTATCTTGCTGCCGCTATTATTGTTTTCGTCATCATTATGTTCGTGTTTTTGCGAGGAAGTAATCGATTCATTGTTGTTGCATTAGCCACTGCTCTTTTGTTAATAAAGTTCGTGCCAAATGATCCCCCCTCCCCCTCCTATCCACAGGAGAAATTAGTTCAAATCTGTTCAGTTCTACGATGAGCGAACTTGATTGTCGTCTTCATTTGGTTGCTAAATGCTAGCCAAGCTCTATGCCTAAATGTCTTGTTCTTGTGCATTGCTATTGGTAGCTTTTAAACCGTTTGTTTCGGTTTTTGCAGCCGGGAGTATGTTCTACTGCATGAGAACTCTGCCCAGTGAGACGTACTGGCGGGCCAGCATCGCCATATAAATCCGTCTCTTCAGCGTGCTCAAGAAATGAGAATATTTTTGTTTTCAAGATGCTTATTACGAAATACGACGTCGTCGTTGTTTTCAATTTCCTCATTTGAGGTTGGAAGAGGTTTCTTGTAGAAAACTAGATGTTTGTGCCTAATCCAGTTTACCCATGTGTACGTTAATGTTCTTTTGATATTAGCCAGTGACAATACCTTGTAATTCCTCCTTTCATGGTAGCATGATGCGTTAGTATCAGCTAAAAATAGCTGAAAGAAAATGATTCGGTAGAATTTAAAGGAGAAAGTTGTCACAGTGCCAAATTTGGATTGCTCCCTTCTTTGCATTCTCTTATTTATAGGGTTTAGGGTTTACATATTTAAATTAAACTTGGCAATTTGCGGATGTGTTTTGTTTGTGTCGTAGTCATGATTAAAATGTTATATTTTTATAAATTTTAATACGTTAATAATTTATGTTATATAAATTTTTAAAATTTATTCGTGTCATGTCTTAAAGTTTATAAGTGTTATA
>JAQSVH010000005.1:9214029-9225457 GCA_029448705.1 Adansonia digitata | reverse complement strand
TATGTAATTTATTAATGGTATATAAAATGCATATATTGTCCATAAATCAAATATAATATCTCACAAGCCTATAAAGGTTAACAGATTAAGTCAATTGTAAACTTTGTCCAATATTGTGAAGCTAGAACTCACGAAATCCACGATAATTTAATATATGACCTGGTAATTTATGTATTTATATTATATTTATATATTTTATTCTATTATGAATATTTTTAAGATATTTTATATTTATATAACTTTTTAATATTTTAATAATTCATATTGTATAAGTTTAAAAAATAATACTATTAGATTAGTTTAGATGAGATTTGATATTATATTCGTTCATGAAAATTATTAAATAAAATTTACAAATACTAAAATATAATTACTAGATCCTGTCATTTTTAATCACGTGCAAGGCACCTGATATCACCTTCCCCTATAAAATCCCAAAACTGGCGGGAATGTTAGTGTCACTCAACTCCCAAACCCCTAAATCCCTCCACTTTCATTCTCTCTCTTACTCCAAAACGACACCAAATCATGAACAACGGCGGCAACACAAGGAAGCGGCCACCACCGTTGTCTTCACACCAACCATCTCCTGCAACGAAGCAACAAGCAACGGCGCAGGCACCTTCCCCACCGGTGGAAGAAGATTTCGTCGATGAAGATGTCTTCTTTGACGAGACCCTTATGGGGGAAGAAGACGTGGAATCGCTAATTCTACGGGACTTCGAGGAACGCCAAGCTCTCGCTTCTCGTCTATCCAAGTGGGCCCGCCCTCCTCTCTCTGATGACTACATTTCCCAGTCTCGTAGTATTGGTAAGTTTAAAAAGCAGAATTTTTGTTGTAAATATTTAATTTTTAGGGTTGTTTTTGAAAATTTTGAGCTTTTAATTTTTTTCCGTGGGGTTTTAGTTTTCCAGCAATTGGAGATTGATTATGTGATTGGAGAGTGTAACAAAGATTTGCTGCCTGGCTCTTCTGGTCCCGCTGCCATTATCCGAATTTTCGGGGTTACAGGAGAAGGTATTTTTTTTTTTTTCAGCGGGGGGTGGAATCTTTTAAGTGATATTCAGCTGCTAAGAAGACTAAAAGCATATTAATATTATTGACAATTTATGTTGTTAATTCAAAACTTGATGGTGAAGGCTTGCCATATTTGGTTGCCGATATGTAAACAAAACATCAGTTTGCTTTTACAATATCAGATTCGAAGGAAAAAAAATCCAAACATTACATTTTATGTCAATCTGATGAATTTTTTATACTGACGACTTGTAGGACATAGTGTCTGTTGTCTTGTTCATGGATTTGAGCCATATTTCTACATTAGTTGCCCTCCAGGAATGGATCCTGATGGTATCTCCCTTTTTCATCAAACCCTTGAGGTATTTGGTTTTACCACTTCCTCAGATTATACATTTACCGTTTATGAGTGGCTTCTTAATTGTTTCAGTTGCATTGTTTCAGTGTAGGATGAAGGAGATGAACAGAAATAGTAAGGTACCAAAGTTTGTTCGGCGTATTGAATTGGTTCAGAAAAGGAGTATTATGTATTACCAGCAACAAAAATCTCAACAGTTTCTAAAGATTGTAGTGGCATTGCCAACAATGGTTACTAGCTGTCGAGGTAAAATTCCTGATTCTTTTGTATGTTAATATTCTGTTTGAGTTGCCTTCACTGCACGAAATGAATTAGTGTAGTTGAAATTATTTTTTGTTTTTAACTTAGATGTGAACTCTTAATATGCACATAATTGAACATCTACGTGGTTCTTTTATATCTGGAGGCTTCTAATGATTTTCAGGCATTCTTGATAGAGGCATACATATTGATGGCCTTGGTATGAAGAGCTTCATGACATACGAAAGCAATGTTCTTTTTGCACTTCGTTTCATGATTGATTGCAACATCGTTGGTGGTAATTGGATTGAAATACCGGCTGGTAAATATAAGAAGACAGTGAAGAATATGTCCCACTGCCAGTTGGAGTTTGATTGCTTGTAACCTATTCTTTAGTCTATTTAAGAGCATTTCAACTCTTTTGTTGTTGTTTCGTCATCCTCCTGGTTTAATTCTCTTTCCCGTTATTGTTCTTAGGTATTCAGAGTTGATTAGCTATGCCCCTGAGGGGGAATTCTCAAAGATGGCTCCATTTCGCATATTGAGTTTTGACATAGAGTGTGCTGGTCGCAAAGGTCATTTTCCGGAGCCTACTCATGATCCTGTAATTCAGGTATTTTTCGTTTATTCAAATCACCATTTGATTTGGGGAAAAAATTATGAACTACTAAGTTTGTTTTTGGAATCCTGATTTCGTGTTGATGAGGGATTAATTGAAAATTTGAAAACTAATCGGTCATTTTCTTTCACCGTTTCTGAAGAAAATCTTTTGTTTATTTCTAGGTGGCAAATCTAGTTACTTTGCAAGGAGAAGATCGACCATTCATCCGTAATGTCATGACCCTTAAGTCATGCTCCCCGATAGTTGGTGTTGATGTGATGTCTTTTGATAAAGAAAAAGAAGTCTTGCTTGCTTGGAGGGTACTGGTTTTGTCTTTAAAAAATTTCTGTTTCACTTCACTACTTAGGCATAAAAACAAAGATATCCTTTTCTTCCATTCACCTAGGTGCACTGCAAAAATCATCAAAATATTACGAGTAACCCTAAGTTTATGTCCAGTGACCTACTTCTTTAAGTCTACATGGCTCTTAAGCATATGATATGATCGATTTCCCCTTTTTTTTAATCCTGTTACTTGAAGAACATAGTGAATCTCACATGAAAAGAGTATTTTGTTTGCACCGCACCATTGTTAATAAGTAGGTTTTGCTTGCAGGAGTTTATTCGTGAAGTGGACCCTGATATTATAATTGGCTACAACATTTGCAAGTTTGATTTACCATATCTTATTGAGGTAATATAAAATCTAACTTCTGTTTTATTCTCCATGAATGTTGCTGCAGCAAAGGTTTCTATTTCATTCATTGTTTTGAATTTCCTTTTACTTGTATAGGTGTTGTGTGATTGACCCGTCTGACATTTGATTTTCTGGTTAACAGAGAGCACAAACATTGGGAATAGCAGATTTTCCTATGCTTGGTCGCATCAGGAATAGTAGAGTTCGTGTAAAAGATACAACATTTTCTTCAAGGTAAAGGACCCGTTATGGTTGTTACTGTTATAATTGCTGCTGTACTTGGACTTATTTTCTACTAAAATTTTGGTCTGAGGTTGTTATCTCTCACTGCAATGGCAAAGAATATTATAATCTCCCTAAGAAAATGAAAACGAGAACAACCTCTTTATAGATCCACTCTTTCTCCCTTATTGCCTTTTTTTTTTTTTTAAATATTCTTTTTTCTCCTTACAAATTGGCATTTATTTGTTTCCACATATGTTCCAGTGGCGAAGCTAGTTGCCGATGTTGTCTCAGCAGTGTTTAAAAGTCTTGCCTTCTAAGGTCGTCTTTCGTATAAAGCTATAGCCTGTAGGGTCATATGAGGAGCTTAATGTGAACCAATCTTGTATTCATTTTCTTTTAGCTTCTTCAATTTATATCCTTATTGAAATTCATTCTCACTAATTTTCAGAGTGAATTATGGTATCTGTCATTTACTTCAGCTGTTGTAACAAAGCTTTTAACTGAGGCCATTGTTTTTTATGGTTCAATATTTTTCCTGCCATATCATAACATAACAATTGTAGGTTTTCTGCCAGTTTCTGGTGTGATTTAAGTGTTACTTCCCAAGTTTATTTTCTGGTTATTGACGCTGGCTTGTTTTACAGACAGTATGGAACTAGGGAGAGCAAAGAAGTTACTGTGGAGGGGAGAGTTCAATTTGATTTGCTCCAGGTTTTATGCATGCAGTTTTTCTACTTCATGAGTTCGCAATTTTATCTGAGAGTTTAGATGATTTATATTGACAATTTTGTTAACTATCTTTCTTTTCGTTGTAGGCTATGCAACGTGACTACAGGCTAAGTTCTTATTCATTGAATTCAGTTTCAGCACACTTTCTTTCTGAACAGGTTAGAATTTCTCTTCTAAATTATGACCTGCTTTTATAATTATGTCATTATAGTTGAAATATGCTGTTAGATACTGCTAGTTGTTTCTAGAAATTAATATATTTCCAAGGATTCTTCTGCACCTGTTTACTTATCAACATTTGTTGTTTCCTTTTGTTTGTTGCTCTTATATGAAAGTGAAACTCAAGTTTTGTGTTTGAATTGCTTTTGTGTAGAAAGAGGATGTCCATCATTCAATAATATCAGATCTTCAGAATGGGAATGCTGAGACTAGGAGGCGTCTTGCTGTCTATTGTTTGAAGGTGCATAGTTTGCTTTTGGCCTTACTTGCAAAACTTGAGTGCACAAAGAATTATGTTTGCTGATACTATTGACTTTTTTCAGGTCCCATCAGGAATTGGGAGGCTGAAGTAAACTTGATTCCATCCATGTGCATATTATTGAATAGAATTGTTCACTTGTCTTTCATTGTGGTTGATAATTGTTAATGATTAAAATGGATTTGATTTGCTCTTTTTCTTCATGTGTATTCAACTCGTTGATTGCCTGAGCCTCTTTAGGACATCATTTGTGATTGTAGTTCAATTTTGTCGGTTTCATAAAAATGGCTATCATTTAGTATTTCCATATGAAGCGCTTACTAGTTGTCTTTTGCACTATGGTTTTGCGTTTCAATTTGTTTTGGTACAAGGGCGGCAAAGCCTAAGGAAAGGGGAAGGGAAATTGCAAGCGCTGGTGGTCGAACCCCAGCCTTGTAAAAGTCTACCTCCTAAGAGAGGTGGGTGAACCATTTGGACTAAACCCCAAATTCCTCTTGCATTTCATTTATGTACATAATATGTTATATATATATCGCCTCCAATTTCAGACTGTTATGTATATGATGTTACAAAAAACATCTATTACTTTCGTTCTAAAGTCCTGTCTCTTGCTGTTGATTGTGTAATCTTATGTATGTCTATTACATCAGCAGCCACTCGATGCTATTTTTTAGTGTGCTTTGGTTGAAGTGGAAGAACTGAACTTTCAAATCACGTATGACTGAATCAGTATTCTCTTTTTTGTGTGGTTGCAGGATGCTTATCTTCCTCAGAGGCTTTTGGATAAACTCATGTTTATTTACAATTATGTGGAGATGGCTCGTGTCACAGGTGTCCCTATCTCTTTTCTTCTTTCTAGAGGGCAAAGCATCAAGGTTTGTACAATATTTAACTTTTGCTTGATGAAACAAGTGATTAATAGATGAAATCTAAGATCTCTGATTTTGATTTTTTCAGGTTCTTTCTCAACTTCTTAGGAAGTCTAAACAGAAGAACCTTGTTATTCCAAATGTCAAACAGGCAGGATCTGAGCAGGGAACGTTTGAAGGTGCAACTGTAAGTTCCTTTTCAATTTTGTTACCTGTTTGCTATCTAAAACTGCAGCTACCTCATATAATATTTATCATTTGGATTAACTCTGTTTCAGGTGTTGGAAGCAAAGGCAGGATTCTATGAAAAGCCAATCGCAACACTGGATTTTGCATCTTTGTATCCATCAATTATGATGGCATATAATTTATGTTATTGCACGCTGGTGATTCTCCTAAGCTATTTTTGTTTTACTTTCTTGTTTAGCTGTAATTTTTAATTATGTTCCTTTTACTCGGATCAATAAGTTGAGTTGTGAGGCTTTTGGGCAAATTCTGATCTTGGATGGTCTTTGTGAAGGTAACTCCTGAAGATGTTCGCAAACTCAACCTGCCACCAGAATGTGTAAACAAAACTCCATCTGGCGAAACATTTGTTAAACCAAATTTGCAGAAGGTTATATTATTTCAGAAAATGGCAACTTCGTTATAGATAATTATTTCCTCTATAAATAAGTAAAATTTAGAGGTTTTATTTTATTTGCTGTTGATGAAAACTAAAATTTTTAACTGATCAGAAGAATATAAATTCAGGGGATACTTCCAGAAATCTTGGAAGAGCTATTAGCTGCTCGTAAACGAGCAAAAGCTGATTTAAAGGTGATTACAAGAATTTTCTCTTTATTGAATGTTTCTGCTTCCCGTTGCTCAGTTCTATGTTGTGCTACCAAAATATTAGCTGCTTATCTTCTCTTTGACCACATTTTTGCCGCCATTTTCTTTTGACTCATTCTTTATACGGATCTAGGAAGCAAAGGATCCACTTGAGAAAGCTGTTTTAGATGGTCGACAGCTGGCCTTGAAGGTAGGGTTTTCACTTTTTTATTATCATCCAGTTTCAAATGGTAATTTCTTGCATTCGGGGGTAAAATTAGGTGTTTTTCCTTATCTGCTTTTCATTACTTTGATTTTGATTTTTTATTTGTTTCAGGTTAGTGCGAATTCTGTATATGGATTTACAGGAGCTACTGTTGGTCAGTTACCATGTTTAGAGATATCTTCAAGTGTCACAAGCTATGGTAATAGAAAATGCTCTTACTAACAGCATTGCAGGATAAAGTTTCCTTCTTTATAAATAAATTAAAAATATCATTCTAGTTTTGTTTGATCTAACACATTGGTTACCTTGTAAAGGTCGACAAATGATCGAGCACACCAAAAAACTTGTTGAAGATAAATTTACAGTGCTAGGAGGCTATGAACACAATGCTGAGGTAAGTCATCTCAAAAACCTCTAGTTATAATGTTTATTGAAGTCTCCTATAAAACATATTTTGATTTCTCCAAGTTAAGGCTGGTTTGTCTTAAATAGTGCTTCAAAGCTTCAATTTCTCTCCTGCCGAAGGAGATTAGAGAGAAACAGTGTTTTAGTTACATCAACATTTGGGCCTGCATGCATTATTTATTGTTGCCTGATAGTCTTGCTTCACATTATTGTTATGAATATTGTCGCAGAAAGAGAAATAATAATTTCTTATAATCAGGTTATATATGGGGACACAGATTCGGTGATGGTACAATTTGGTGTGTCTGATGTTGAAGCAGCAATGAACTTGGGGAGAGAAGCCGCACAACACATCAGTGGAACTTTCACAAAAGTAAGACTTTTCTTATGGTAAATAGTTTTCATCTTCTTTTGCTTGAAACTGAAGAAAGTCCATGCAGTCTAGAGTTTAAATAGGAAGGTAAGTGTTCTGCAATTGGTTGAACCTTAATTTATTGCACTTGGATAAAATATTCTGGTCAGCTCTAATCTTGAATCTTGATGTTAACGTGGAGGCTACCTTTTGGCACCATGGATACGAATAATTTCATTCGAAGAAATAGCTGATTATCACTTGAAACTTAATTTTTTGTCATCTGTCAACCTCTATTTAACTTTTTGGTTTATCTGTTATTAACATTGACTTCTGTTCTTTTTCTTTTTCTTTTTTTTCCTCTTTTTGTATGGGCTTTACTTGATGTTTTTAGCCCATTAAACTAGAATTTGAGAAGGTTTATTATCCGTATCTTCTGATTAGCAAGAAAAGATATGCTGGTTTATATTGGACAAATCCACGAAAGTTTGACAAAATGGACACTAAAGGTAATCAAGTTTCTCAACTATGTGAGCTTCTAATAGTTTTATTGTACTTAGTTCCTAATTCATCATTCATCATGAACAGGCATTGAAACTGTTCGAAGAGACAATTGTTTATTGGTCAAAAACCTTGTAAATGAATGCCTTCACAAAATTTTGATAGATAGAGATATTCCTGGTGCAGTTCAGTATGTGAAGAATACCATTTCAGATCTTCTCATGAATCGAATGGATTTGTCACTTTTGGTTATTACTAAGGTTAGAAGAGTATCCTGTATTCCTGAATCAATGGTGCTTTAGTCTTTGGTCTCTCTTTAGAAGTCTTATAATACTTGTTGTAAATCTGTGTCTGTCCTTTTATTTTAGCTTTTTTCTTTCTCCTATGTACAGGGTTTGACAAAAACTGGAGATGATTATGAGGTAAAAGCTGCTCATGTTGAACTTGCTGAACGTATGCGCAAGGTTGGTAGTTTGCTTTTTCTCGTTACATTTCACTTTTTCAGCATGATGCATATAATATATGTTTGAGGGACCTCATTATAATACATGGATATGATGTTAGCATTGTCTTCTGGGTGACTTGTATTTGATTGTTTTTAATACTTGTTAGACTGTCAATATGGCATGCATTTAGTGTAAAGTGTATGCTGCTAATGCATGTTATCATTTATTTCTAGATAATTGTTAGATGCAATAATAATTGATGATATTTTTAGTTTTCTAAATGATATAATGTGCTGTTGCCTATACTACGTGCCAGTAATATAGGCCTTCTTCTAAGATCGCTTATTTGATATCCTCTATGAAATGCTGATTCATCTTGGAGCATTAGGATGATTTTTTTACTCTATTATTGACAGCGAGATGCTGCTACTGCTCCTAATGTTGGGGATCGCGTGCCTTATGTCATCATAAAAGCTGCAAAAGGTGCCAAGGTAATCTTGTTGGCGATTTTTTTTTTTTTTGTAAAAATATAATTATTTATCTTCTCTTGCAAATGATTAATATTATTTGTATCCTGGTATTAAATACCGTCCATGAATTCAGGCTTATGAGAGGTCAGAGGACCCAATCTATGTGCTAGAAAATAACATCCCCATAGATCCTCAATATTACCTTGAAAATCAAATTAGCAAGGTTAGTTTAATGTTTAATACTCTCATTTTAGTTATAACAAACTTGTTCCTTGTTTTAACCATGGTGTTAATGCAACAGCCACTTTTAAGAATTTTTGAGCCCATTTTGAAGAACGCCAGCAGGGAACTTCTCCATGGAAGTCATACGAGATCCATTTCCATCTCAACTCCTTCAAACAGTGGAATAATGAAATTTGCAAAGAAACAACTTAGTTGTATTGGCTGCAAAGCGCTAATTAGGTATGAATCTGCTTGCTTTTATGTTTTATATTTCATGGATCAATAAGTTACTAGGATTTTTGAAAGAATTTGAGGATTCTTCATTTTGTGATCTTTGTTCTTTACTATTTCTTAAGAGAATCACGGGGTCTCAGTTATTATGACTTCGTGCTTTTTAGGCTAGGTTTGCATTGCTTTTTTTTTTGTGAATTCCTTATAGAATCGTGAATAATCTGAACGCTTAGAAATGCATATCTCCTTTGAGAATTAGGAACAGACTATTTCAATGCCCAAATCCTTTCAAACAGACTTCCCTCGATTGATTTTTCCATAAATTGACTTTAGGTTAGTTTGGGTTCAATATTTTCCTCCCTCCTTCTCTGTCATACACGTACACGCTCTCTCTCTCTCTGAAACTTTATCCGAGATACATACTAAAACCAAGAACAGCCCTTCAGAGAGGTTTGCAAATACAAAATGTGTATTGGTAATATGGTATATATAGATGTAAAATTCTTAGAATTATTTGCAAGAACTTTAGAGATTCCACCTACACATCGATTACTGTACAAGCATGCAAAAGCTTGGCATATCTTGCATGTATAAATACCAATTTATTTTTATGATAGGAGTCTAATGTTAGACCATTTGGGTTTTTTCCCTCAGCAATTCAGATCGAACGCTCTGTTCACACTGCAAGGGAAGGGAGGCAGAACTTTACTATAAAACAGTTTCTCAAGGTAGGCATCTTTTTCCATACTGTGTTTTTTCCAATGCAAAATGACATTTCTTTTTTCATTGGAGCAACAGAAGGTCCTTTGACGTTATGGTTGTACGGAATGACTGCAGTGTCAGAACTAGAGGAGCTTTTTGGGAGGCTATGGACACAGTGCCAAGAGTGCCAAGGCTCTCTTCATCAGGATGTGCTCTGCACCAGGTTTTATTATCTCCTTTCTCTTTGTGACTTGTGATGACCGATGTTAATCTATGTTGCTCCGACTTTATTTTTCTTGAAGTACCATGTTCGAAAGCAGTGTCCAATGCATATTCAAACATAAGTATGGGAATATGACTCTCTAAGGACCCTTCTAATACATGGAGAAACGTAAGAAAAAATTGAACATACCTATGTTGTACATACCCATGTCCAACGCTCACAACTAAGTCCAAGTAACTTAGATGTTAATGCTTAGTTAGACATTTTTCTTTTTCTGGAAAATGCTTGGTAAAATTGGGATCTTGCAATGCCTTAATATAGTGCTTATATACAAATACCAATGTAGAACCATGCAGATTATGTCTTTATTCCGAAAAGGAAGGGAATGACAGGATGTGAGGACTAAATGTGACAACTTTTTTGCCTCCTCATCTATTCTCTTTTGTCTTAGTCGTATACAATGCTTTGTCATGTTTGTAGTCGGGATTGTCCAATATTTTACCGGAGAAAGAAAGCACAGAAAGATATGGTAGAAGCCAAGCGGCAGTTAGAACGGTGGAACTTTTAAGTCTCCTGCAGGTAGTTTTCAGTTGTCCAATCCATTTCCTCCCATCAATGAGCATTTCACGAACTGTGTATTCATTCACAGGTATCTCGAACAATTTAGTCAAAGAAAAATCTCCAGGGTGATCTATATCCCGAAGTTCGAAGTGAATGAGTAGGAGCAGGAGAGCTTCTCATTTTAGAAACCGAGGGAGATGGAACTCTGGATAAGACCATCCCTTGTAATGGTCTTTAAAATCTATCTTCAGCTGGTGCATAGGCTTCAATCTATGCTAGTGTTTATGACTTAAGCTTTTTGAAATTTCCAAGTATGGTTTTAGGTGGCCAATGAAGCTTCTGTTCCTGAAGGTCTTGACACTTTGCAGGTTTTGACCTGTAAAAATATTGAGCAATGTAAGCGATTTCGAAGTTTATTTTCAAGTATCTTGTATCACTTCCATACACTCTGCATGCTGGTACTTCTTGACGGATGATTACTGCCTTTGTATTTGATCCATGTAATGCTAATACGCTATTGTAAACCAAAGAACAGACAATTATTAAGTATTGCGAAGATGGTAATCGGCACAGAAGCAGTATAGATGGCATGCATTGAAGAAAATTGAATAGTATTAATATCATATCATTTTAGTTTTGTAATGGTTCATACCGATTATATTGGTCCATAGTGGTTTGTAAGCGTCAGTTGATGCAAATTTTTTATTTTTTTTAAATTCATTTATTTGATTCTTTTAATTAATTTTTAATATTTTTTAATTATAATAAAATATTTTTTCATAATATCATTCAAGAATAAAATATATTTATTAAATTAAGCTATTCAATCTAATCAAGAATGTTTTATTATATAGTTTTAATATTTATATTTTTATTTGTAAATGTTATCTATTGTTAGAGGGTTGAACTTCTAATTGTAAGCTCTGACAACCTTAACTATAAAAAAATTTAAATTTTAAAATTACCGCTAAGAACAAAAGTCATGATATAATTGCTTTAGTTATAGGAATTGACATCGCATGTTAGTGCTACAGTAGTTCAACGTGCTTTTGTATAGACAT
>JAQSVH010000005.1:9181503-9193084 GCA_029448705.1 Adansonia digitata | reverse complement strand
TAACCAATTTCAACTTTCAATCCTTTTCAACATTGTTACTAAATTTGATCCATTAAAATGTAAGATTAAATTGCTTTTTTAAGTGCCTATTGCCTAATAATTGTAATCATAAACTGATGTTAATCTTAACAAGTTGTGAGTACTTCAATAGGATCATGTTTTATATATACCTTTCGAGGAAGTAGTTGCGTAGAATGGCAGGATTAGCTTAACGTTCTAAATATTTTCTTTTTCAGAAATTACTTCATCATTCTACTTCGTTGATATTTATCGGTGGCGAGCAGTGCCGGTTGGTGAGAGTCGCGAATCCTGTTAAGACAGAAGAATGCCAGACGGGATCAGAGTTTTATCTCCACGGAGTGCTGTGATGCTTATAGTCGATCGAGGACAATTCTGGAACAGTGATTACCCCTGCTCGTGTGGTGCCTGTGCCATGAGCCAGGTGTCCTTGGTTCGGCGGGGCTGCATGGTAATTGAAAGCTCTCTAGGTGCACTCCAAGTACCGGTCTGCCATGTCGGATCCTAACTCAGCTGTGGGCTGCTTGCTTGGGTCTGGTTTCTTGGGCCTAACATGCTCTAGATTTACTCTCTTCTCACCAGTGAGACGTTATCCACCTTTCCTGGGCCCTTGCACTAGTCTGAAGGCTCCGGTTGTAGCGTATGAAAGGCACATTAACCGATCGCCCGTAATTTGGGCTAATTGACTCTACTTGCTAGTTAACAATGGTGCTGCTGTCACTGGTTAACACAAAACTAAGTTTGCAGCCTGACCATAAATGAAAACTGCCGGTTGATTCGCATGGTCCATAGAAGAACAAGGCTTTGAATTTAAATTATGATCGCATAAGTTTTTTTGCTTTTATCATATTTATTATGATTACGAATGAATATAATAAATGTTATTGATCATAAATATCACCAATAAAAATAATTAAAATTATTAAACAATAACCGTAATATTATATCGGGGCCGCTATTTACATCCATGATCTAGTGAACCTGGAGGAAGCCTTTGAAGGTTAAAAGTAGGGGAAATTGAGGGAGAAGAAATTATTGAATTTGAAAGTGTTTTAAGTTCCTTCGCTTTGAACTTTTCTTTTTGCAATAAGGAGATATGTGTTCCAAGGCAAACTTTGATGTCTTTAAATTCACTGAAATTGTATCCAAGTCGTTAGAATTTTCATCACAATAGACCTGTTCATGAGTCAAACAATCTAATAAAACTAGTTGGTTATGAAATTTCTTAATTTGGACTAACTCGACCCATATTACTATTTACATAATATAAAATAATTTTTTATTTACATTTAATTGTAAATATTAAAAAAAAGATAAATTTTTTAATTGTTTAAGTTGTTTGAATAGTGAAACGAGCTTTTAAGCTGGCTCGACTCAAGCCTAAATAAGAAAATAAAAAAAATCCAAGCCGTGACTCGGCCCATGAACACGTCTACTTCAAACCCTATAAACCTGATTTCATTAGGATATTAAGTGAATTATTAATTCAAAGAACAAATTTTAAATTTCAGAAGAAGAAGATTGCTAAGAAACAAACATAATTTTGGTTATAAAACCAGGGTTCTTTCACATATAACACAAACTATCTTTTGCTTCAGACACGTATCAGAGTACGGCACATTTGATACAACTAAAATTTTCCGATACAAACATCCAAGCCTTCGGTGATCTTGGCGGATCAGTTAAAAAAAGCGATGTCAATGTGCTCAACGCTGTCATTCAGCCTTTGTCGGAATATGGTTGCCGCCAGTTGCTATTTTGTACAAGTAAAACCCAGTCATAAGAGCACTGCAAATTAAAATGATGTATGAGTTTGTAGTTCCCAAAGGTTTGAAATGAATGTCAAAGTAACAAAGAAACTTACAATAAACCCTTTTCCCCAAGTCAAAAGAGGTCTACAATAGATGTAAAACCTATGCTACTCAGATACAGTGTGAGTGTCCGATATAGGTATGTGCCTAACACAAATATGTTCCATTTTTCTAAGCTGCTCCACGTATTTAGAGGGTCCTTGACTCCTTGGAGGGTTATATCCTCATAATCATGTCCGAAAATATATTGAACATGAATACTTCAAGAAAAATAAAAAGTTGGAGCAACATAGCGTAAAACAACAGATTTAAGGTTAGGCCCTAAAACTTTTGCACCAGGAATGGAAATAATACGAGTTAATGATCTGTGAATCAGTTTCTAGTTGAATGTAGATAGCTGACGGAACAAAACAATTATGTTGCTATGATTCTTCATTTTTCTTGAAGTGACTGTGTCTGACACCTGTATCAACACATTTTCGGACATGAGCATGAAGATATGACCCCCTAAATACATGAAAAATCTTTAAAAAATTGAAAATACTCGTATCCGACACTCGCACCCGAGTCCGAGTAACATATAAGACATAACCATCATGAAAGAATCAGAAAATCTGCAGACGTATATGCAACAAGTTATTGAAATGCAGCATGCAGTCATTATGCAATAGGTATGAAATGAAACTCGACGTGGAGATTTAATAGTCAACACCATCAGAAGAAGCTATTTGTAAGGCACATGATTGGCCTATGTTGCTCCGACTTTTCATTTTTTTTTAAAGTACCCATATCCGGCACATTTTCGGACATGAATATTGGGATAGGGCTCCCTAAACCCATAGAAAAACTAAAGAAAACAATGAAAATACCATTGTCAGAAACATTCTCGTATCCAAAACTCACAACTAAATCCAAGTAACATTACAATTGGCCACTTGTAAGGTCATAATCATAAGATATATTTATCCATCTCCGAGTTTTGTTAGCTTTTAATTGATTTGATGCCAGAAAAAAAATTAGTGAAAAGTTTATGAAATTTAATTATCACAGTCATGATGTGATGCGATATGAAGGCACTGAAAATATCAAAATAGGAGATCAAGATACCTGATCCCGGCAACAACTCCGGCTGCCATAATCTTAGATGTTTGGTAATAACGTTGTCCCATGACCCATGTTAGAACAGCAGCAGTAACTGGTTTAAAAGTACATAAATCAGTAAAAACAAAGAACAAACTTTTGTTGTCATTTAAAGGGATGATAGAAAGCAAGCATATGATAAAATGTTTCATTACATGAAAATAACCCACGGTGAAAAACCGAAAATCAGCTCATCGGTGTTGATCTACTTGTTTCCCAAATGGTGCATTAAGACCGACAATGACGTAATATCGGATTTCAGATGATGAAAGCTTCTTAATAATGCCGCACCAAAGAGCTTTAAAAAAAATCAAAGACACTTGCAGCTATGACACTAGAGAAAAGTCATCTCAAAGCTAGAAAGACCGACAAGGACATATGTTCTGAGATATTATATCACAAAAACGAGCCATACAATCGGATTTCAGATGATGAAAGTTTCTTAAGAAGACTGCATTGAAGAGCTTTCACGATGATCAAAGACAGTGGCAGTTATGATAGTTGAGAAAAGTGATCTGAAATCTAAAAAAACTGACAATGACATATGTTCCGAAATATTGTATTGGATTTCAGATGATGAAAGCTTCTTAACAATACTGAATCAAAAGGACCTTAAGAAGATCAATTCAATGACAGTTGCAGCTATGATAGTTGAGAAAAGTCATCTCAAAGCTAAAAAGACTGACAATTACATGTATTCTGAGATATTATATTACAAAATCTAGCCATAATTTCAGATGATGGAAACTTCTTATATATACTGTACCAAAGAGCTTTAAGAAGATCAAAGACAGTTGGAACTATAATAGTTGAGAAAAGTCATCTCAAAGCTTAACCAAAGACCATTTTCTCACAATTTTAGCAATATAACTGCACCACTTTGTCTATCTCTTTGACGAATGGTGTGTTAAGACCAACAATGACATATCTTCTGAAATATTATCTAACAAAATCTAGTCATAGTTTCGGATTTCAGATGATGAAAGCTTCTTAAAAATCCTACATCAAAGAGGCTTTTAAGAAGATCTAAGACAGTGGCAGCTATGATTGTTGAGAGAAGTCATCTAAAAAGCTTAAGCAAAGACCATTTTCTCACAATTTCAGCAAAGATAATAGCATCAATTTAGATCTACGAAATCCCAACTCATTCTTAAATTCCGCAATGCAACACCATAAATCCAAAAGCAAAAGCAATAATTTCAAGTTTATCGTTACAAAAGTCCATTGCAGCATCAGATCTTTGATCCATAAACTAAAAAAGTCAAAACTTTTCCATCTTGAACATTTAAATAACAATCAAATTTAGTACCATTTTAAACCACAAAATTCATTAATTTTCCTAACTCCAAATCATAAAGATAATCAAAAACAAAAACCCAAATGAAATTTACCACCAAAAATTCATAAAAACAAAAGGAAAATACAAAAAAGTATGTAAGAAAGTTGAGTTTTTGAAAAAATAAAAATAAAAAACATTTACCAGTCTCAAGAACCAAAGCAAAAAAAGAGTTCTTTCTCTTCTCAAAAGCCTTAAGGCTCAAATATCCAGCAAGAATAAGAAGCAATCCAGTGCCTGCACCTCCCCCAAGTGATGCAGTGCTCCCTTTCTTCAAATACCCAATAACTCCTCCACCCACAAGAATCAATCCATAAGGGATTGTGAAGCAAAAATCATGCATTTTAGGGAAGATTTCCTTTTCTCTCGAGAAAATTTAAGAGTAAACTTGAATTGATCAGATCAAAGGGAAAGAAATCGAAAATCAACGGGGATCTTTTTTTTTCTGTGGCGTGTGGAATTTTCGGTTGGGCAAACGTTCCAATGTTTTAACTACTTTTTCTTTTTTTTTTTAGAAGCTTTCCATTTTGTCCCCCATTGTTTGAGCAAATTCATTATAAAGTAGTTTCATTTAAAAGAACTTTCCAAATCCGAATATGTGTCTTCTATTTGTAATCAAGTTTAGGTATTTAAATTTACATTTGCTTATCGTAATTTAAAAAAATTTAAAATTTAAAATTTAAATTTAAATTTAAATTTAATTTATTTTAAAATTTTAAAAATCATTTAAAATATATTAAAATATAAAAAAATTATTTTTATATTAATATTTATATATTTTATAATTAAATTAAAATAAAAATATAATTTTAAGTAATCTAAGCTAACTCTAATCATAAAAACAATACCTAAATCTAGGACCTGACTAAGTACAGTAGTTGACCTTTGAAAAGGTCCACTTAGATGCTTTCTAAGAGAAATTTTAATGTTCTCTAATTCAATACTATTGCGGTAATTCCTAGCATTGTTGAAAACATGACCAGACCGATCAATTTAATTGATTGAATTGAGAATCGAAAGTTTAATTAGTTTAAAATAATTAAAAAATTAAATTTTAATTAAATAGATTTAAAATCAGTTTATCTGTTAAATAAGTTTAAAAGGTCATTAAAAACAAAAAAAACCCAAGAAAAACTATTTTTTATATTTTCTTAATTATTTTTTTCAAAATTTTTTTGTATTATATGAGATTTGAACTCGTGACCTCTAAAAATCAGACTAAAGATTATATCACTAAATCAAATATATTTTTATTAATAATTTAATATATTTAATATTTAACTAACATTAAAATTCTTTTAAAAATATTTAAAACTTATTTAAATTAATAGATTGGTTGAACCAATTGTACCAAAAAATAAAAAATTACACCAATTTGACCTCCATCCGGTTTTCATTTCAACTTTGATTCCCAGGATCTGTTTCTTTTGCCTGTAAATGTAGGACTTGGTTCCTTGTTTACTTTGTTCAAGAATAGACATTAATACTCTGAAAGTGAAAGACAGACGACGATTTCAGATGCCAATCTGAAACCTTGAGACTTAAATTTTAGATATGAATGCTTTTTTATTGTATTGTGTTTATTACAATTATAATATTGTCGTAATTCGTTACAAAAAATATTAATAAAAAAAATTCAACAACACAAAATAAATAATAACGACCGTAACATTGAATTATGACTTCTATTTTAATCATTGATTAAGAGAGCGAACCAAAAATCTGGCATTGATTTATGGAGAAACATTTAATACACTTAGAAAGGAAAAGATTTAGATAGTATTCTTCGAGGTCAAGGTTTGTTGAATATATTGCTAGTCGATTCCGTTGCCCTGCGAACGTGTTTTCATTCGCCCCGTGTTTATTGTAATTTTAGTACGGACGTAACAGATGCTATAATAATTAACGATAAAAATATTAATGTCAAAAAAAATTAAAAGTATAAAATAATGACTGTAATATGAATTTTTACTAATAAATATAGTATCTTCTTCATGAGATTACATTGTTGGAAGTTCACTAATGATATTTGTTCCCTAAATCTACATTATTCAAACTTTATTTTTTTTGAAATATCTAACACTTGTATCTAATAAAAATTAAAATATAAATATGAGAATATAACTCTTTACATTCATAAAATAAATTTAAAAAAAATTAAAAATATTTATATCAAACTAATATCTAAATCCGAATAACCTAAAACTAAATAAGAATCACTCAACGAAACAAGAGGACGAAAGAAAGAAAGATGATGCCAATCTCTGCAGCTTGCAAGTATGGCAGGCCCTTGTTGCGGGCTGCAAATGACATGTAACTAGGGGTATATAATTAAGCCGAGCTTAGCCCAAAATCCATTCGACATTTAACTCAAATTCTATTGAATTTTATTTTTTAAAAATCAAATTAAATTACTTAAGTTTTTTCAATTAAGCTCGTTTACTTAGTAAAAAATAAGTTAAAGTTTTGTATTCACTTTCAAACTCGATTATTTGTATTCGAACTCGAGTTCGAATTTAAAATTTTTCAATACTAATTAAAAATTAAAAAAAAAAATTAAGCTCATGAGCTATTCAAATTAAGTATTAAAATATTTAAATTCAATTTACTTAATAGCGAAAGCTATTTGGGTTTAATCAACTCAGTAATGATTTAACTGAATTCAAATTTTTTTCAAATTGAACCCAAGTAACTTGCAAGAGAAGAGGTCTTGTTTACACGTCTACATGTAGCCTATAGGTTGTTAAATCAAATTCTTCGATGGAGGAGTGAATGTCATATCTCAGATTTGATTAAAAGTAAACTTAGCAATATGTATGTTCACGTTGTCGTGAAGTGTTTTGCTTTGGATTTTAATTATTTTCTTCGTATAATTATATCATATTCAAAATTATCTTGTCTGATCTCAAGTTTTTACAATAACCAGCAAAGGAACTTCATCAATCAAACCAGTTGAAGAGTTACATATAAACATTGAGTACCTGATTTAGATATAACGAATAGGATAACTGCAAGCGAGAACTTGCCGGCTTAGGGAGAAGCTGACAGCGAAGTCTTTACCGGTTTAGGGAGAAAAGAGAATTTTCCTCGATTCATAAGTATTTCCGGCAAGACATCCGGAACTGACAAGAGAGGTTATCCAAACCTGATCGGACCTCACTGGTTCATCATCATCGTTCCGATGCCAGCTCCAAAATGCATGAGTCGAATTCACCACCTTGAGCTCACCATGACCAAAGCTCGCTTCACGGAACAATGACCACTCAGGTTTTGGTTGTCGGTACCTGTAAGTTTAAGTTTAGGCTTGACATTGTTACAAGACGCAAGATAAATGCATGATGTTCGATTCATACATCTGGAATCGAAATTTTAGACAATTTAATTTATCTAAATAAAATTATTGTTTTGTAAGTAGATTTAATACAAAGAGGACATACTTTTGAGCTAAACCTTCTCGATTGCCTCCATCTCCGACGGTAATATGAACAGTGCCACAAGGATCCGATTTTCCATTGTTAACACGTTTCTGTCAAGAAGACAACAACATATCATATATTGATCTAATAATATGAGAATAAGAAACAAAGCTAGGTCGGTATCAACATACAGAGCGCTCGTAAGCATGCACATGACCGGCAAGTACTAAATCGACACCAGCAGCATAAAGCAGTGGTTCCATGGCTGCCATCATCCCATCCCCTTCACGTTGATGAGCATAGTTACTATTGTACCATGGAACATGGAATAAAACAACTAACCAGGGAGTTTTTTTCCGGTCCACCTTAGAAAGATCGGCCTACGGATATAAGAAGACGAGAAACCTTGTCAATTAAATACACAGCTGGAGATTTCATCATAAATTCATAATCATAATAGAGTTACTTTCTACTAGGCCGCAAAACACTTTGTGTTCTTGTTTACATTACTCGAACTCAAGTGTGAGTGTCGGATACAGGTATGTATCTGACACAGGTATTTTCCATTTTTTTTTAAGTTTTTTCATGATTTGGAAGGTCCTTGAAGGGTCATAAATCCACACTCATGTCGGAAAATTGTCAAACATGGGAACTTCAAGAAGCCACTTATTAGATGAAAGGAAAAACCGACCTTCAACCAGCTATATTGATCCGAAAGCTCATCATAATCTGTATATGAACCAAGCATGATAACATGGACCCCTGCAACTTCAAAAGAATAATAAAGATTCGAGGTCGATTCACTTTCCATAAAAGGCATTTTCCATCTTGCATTATAGGACTCAAATGCATCCGTAAAAATTGGTATCTTCTCCTTTTCATGGTTGCCTTGTGTTACCATCCACGGTCTCGCACTTGCAAGCGGCTGTACCAGCTCGCCAAAGGTGTCCCAGCGATGCTGCATGCAATCAGCATACGAAAGGTCCCCAGGAAGCAGATGTATGTCGTATTTGCATTGGTCGATGTGGTCTAAAGTTGACTTAGTCCAGCCAGTTTGACCTAAATCCCCAGCCACAGCAAAAGTAACCGGAAATTGTCCCGGAGGGGTCTTGAGCTGAAACTCGGGACCTTGTCGTCCACATCGGTAGAAATAAACCGTATCATGTTCCAGAGGCCCGATGACGGTGTGGTGTATCTTTCCGGAGCTATAGAATAGGTAATTATAAGAAGTGGTATCTCCTTCAGACGAAAAGGTATATTGCCCAGGTGACGTTCCATAATCAACAATCGAAGGTGCAGATTTATCATCGGTGACCCAAGAGATTCGCATATGTTTTTCACCTGCCAACGATATGTGAACCTGCAATACATATTCGTCAAGCAAAAAGCATTTCAACTAAACGGCAACCTGAAGATCTTGACAGAACTAACACGAACTTAAATGGTCCAGGATGATGATTCTACATAAAAAACCGGCAAAAGAAAACTTTAGTCCACACAAACTACTATTTAAATACAGTGTCCAACCTACACACCGAAAAAACCGAGATGAATAGTAAGATCATAATTACAGTAAGCATCAACTTGTATGTTTCGAAAATCATCCGAATGCAATTATAGATACATGTATCATGCTTTCAAACAAAACATTTATTTTGATCTTTAAGAAAGATATAACTATGGTTTGGTCCTAGATAAGCATCATTAATCTCAAACAACAGTAAATATTTCCTCAAAAGTTTTCAGGGAAAGTTTTTAACTCTAATCATCTCTGTTGCTCACACTTTTCGTCTTTCTCGAATTACTCGTGTTCGAAGCAATTTTGGACATGAGTATGTATGGAGATAAGACCATTCACATACATGAAAAAACTTAAAAAGCTTGAGAATACCTATATAAAAGACATATCTATATCCAACATACACCTAACCCAAGTAACATGGATATAGATATAGCTAATCATAGATATCTATCATGATAGATTGCTAAATTTTCCAAATTGATCATGTAGGTTGAGTCAAATCTAGAAACAACCAAATTTAAGTTTTACAGGCAGCAGAGAGAGAAAAACCAGAGACAAATTTGGCAGTAAAAAAAAGTCAAACTTTAAACTATTTCAAGGTAAATCCATTCCTGAAAACACGAAAACAATCATAAAATTCCCACAAAAATTTCGCCCAAACACAAGCCCCTAAACTTTTTACTATAGAAAAAAATATATATAATTTTTCTTTCAAGAAAATGAACCCAGAATTGCAAAAAAACAAGAAAGACCCAGATCAGATCAGATCAAGACAAAGTAAAAGAAAACATCAACATTAACAGCAATGAAACTGAAAGAAAAAAAATGTTACAAAATTGACCCAAAAAAAAAAGGTTACCTGCTGAGGCTGAGAAGGGTGCTTTGGGTTCCATGGAAAATGCAAAGTTTTACGGGGTTGAGGTCTGACGTAATCAGTTCTAACAGGCAATGCAATTGACAGAAAAACAGTTAGTAGTATCATCGAAATCATTGCTTTTATTGTCATTTTATTTTAGTTTTTGCTTTGTTTCTACAAAATCTCTTTCGCTTGTGAAACACTGAACCTAAAGTAAATTTTGCTTCTTTGTGTTTTTTTCTTTTTTTTTTTGTCTTCAGTTCATGATTGATTGGTCTATTTTAAATGACTGTTTTAGCCTTGTTAACTTGGTGGTTTGGTGTTAGGAAAGTGGTATTTTTGTCATATTAAAGATAACACCGTCTTGGTCTTGGATTGCGCCATTTTATTTGTCTTTATGTTCCCAACTTGTTTATTAAAAAATAAATTAATTGGGAGATAAGATTTTCTTAAAAAAATCATAGTTTGAGGTGCTGTTCCCAAGTAGACTCCATGTGAATTTTTTTGGATTAATTGCACAAAAAGTCTACGTACTATATAATATTTTTAATTAAGTACTTAAAAAATTTTGATTAAAATAGGTATAGATGGGTATTCTACATTAACACCGTTAAATAATATGATATATGATATTTTTAAAATAATGATATTATATTTTTATCACGTGTCTTGATTTCATCATATGGTAATGTCGTATCAACATTTATTTAACGATATTAGTGTGAAGTATTTATGTATTTGGTAAAATCATAGCATACCTATTTAGGTTAAAATTTTTTTTAGATGCTCAATTGAAAAAATGGTATAATACAAGTGCCATTTCTATAATAAACCTTTTTCATTATGGAAATTATTAATAATTTCTAAATTGATTCTATTTAGATTCAAGCAAAAGTCATGATAGTAAAATATAAACAAGACATCTATATTCAAAAGTTATTTCGATTTAACTTTACAAAAATTTAAATTCAGCTCAATCATTATCGAATTGAGCAACTCCAGCTAGATAGTTGAATTGAGTATCCTAATATTTGGTTTGAGCAACTCATATGCCCAATTGAGTTTTTTTTTTTTTATTATTCTTAATGAACATTAAAAAATCTTAATTTGAATTAATCTCGAACACAAATAATCAAATTTGAGGTCCAATAAAGGAATCAAGCTCATTTCTCTAAGTAAACGAGTGAACACAAGTAATTTAATTTTTGTCTCGAATCAAATTGAGTTTTAGAATAAAACTCAATTAAGTCAAATTCAAACATTTTACAACTTGACATAACTCGATTAAACATTAGTTATAGTTTAAAATATTTTTATTTTACTGTGACGGTCTATAAAATAACTCCCTTTTAAACTCTTTATTTGATTAGCATCAAATTTTTCATTTTTAAAAAATATTTGTCAAATATTAATATTCATTATTTGGATATGAATAAAAAAATTATTCTTTAATTATATAAAAAATTTAAAAGTAAATATATA
>JAQSVH010000005.1:9153117-9164165 GCA_029448705.1 Adansonia digitata | reverse complement strand
TTCCCGTATTTAAAAAATATAAACATGCAACGTCCACCTGCTACCCGCCACAAAGCTTTAAAACGATGACGTATTAGTTCCCAAATTCCCAGTATTCGTTCTGTATAAAATACGGTAAATGTTGACTGTATTCGTTGACTGGAGTGTACGTCTTTTTTCTCCCTTTCAGATTTGCAAGCAAAGAAGTTAACATAAAATCATACGCCTTCACTCTCTTAATCCTCTCTTAGCTCATTCAACCACTTCAGTGAAAGAAAAATGGAAAATTTTCAGAAACTAAGTTGACAAAGTACTTTTCTTTTTGTTTTTCTTTGTAAAGTTGGAAATTTGGTTTTTGTGGGTTTGGAATGTTGATGGAAGTGGTTTGAGTCTTAGAGAGTGATGAAGGTGACCGGGAAAGCGCGTCTACCAGCGACATTGTCGGGGAGGAGTCCAGCGAACGCGGATCTCGAACTGACGAGGAAGCGGAAGACACGGAACACAAGGTGGAAGAAGTTTGGTGCATCGGCAGTGGGGAGGCGGAACAGGCCGGAGACGCCTTTGTTGAAATGGAAGATGGAGAAAAGAGAGAGACGGAGAGAGAAAGATGGTGGCGTTGAGGAGGAACTTGAGAAAGAAAAGGATGGTGGTCGGGGAGGTAGTGGTCTTGGGCGACGGAAGAAAGGAGCTTCGACTATATCAGCGAGGAAGCTTGCAGCTGGAATGTGGCGGTTGCAGTTGCCAGAGGCAGTGACGCCCAGCAATCGGTCAGGCTTCAAGGTGAGGTACTTAACATTTTATTGGCTCAAAGATCTCCGCTTTAATGTTTTTTACTTATGTTTTATAGACATTTTTGTTAAAATGAGAATAATGTGATCAAAAAGTGTGATTTTTTAGGGATTATTTTAGGATAATTTTCTTACTAAAAAATTGTTAATTGTTGCTTAAGTTTGAAGTTTTAAAGCTTTAATAGTGAAAATAATTCTTATCTTTATAATGCCATCATTGTTCATTGTTTTTTTCTTCGTATTTGACACATAGTATCGGACATATGCTCATGTCCAACAATCACTTATGAGTTGGGGTAACATAACCAGAAAGTCTCTTTTTTGATGCATTTTATCATGCTTGAAAGTTTCTCATCATTGTATGCTATGATATTGTTTTATTGTTCTAAGTATGAGAGGCTTTTATGAGTACGATTTTCCCAGATTTGTATGGATGTTCTCTTGATAAAGGGTTATACTATTCTTTAACATTGACAATTTGCTTGATTCTCGATGAATACGTTCAATAATCTGTTTAGATTACTTCTGAAAGTTCAGCTGCTTGCTCTGTCTTTATTGATAGATATACTGTTTCGTGTCTTTGATTGATCGGTTGTGTTTAAGCATGTTCTGAAATTTGATTAATGATTTTGAACATTGTGAGTTCATTATGTTGTAATTCCGGTGCAGCCTGGTGTTCCGTTTCTTTATCATCACAAGGATAAAATTTATGGTTCAGATGCAAAAGATCCATTGCCAAGCCCTAGTTCCATCTCTTGCGCGAAGAATGGCCTCCTGCGTAAGGCATGCTTGTGTCCATGAACTCCTTAACTGAATCTTGAACTTCTAACGACCTGATCAATATGGAAAACGTTGAATCAGATTTTGCATAGGAAACCAAACCTTTGTCATCTCACTCATGCAGCAAATGTGCCGTGTATGTAGAACCCACATTTGGTGGTTTCTCAAAACGGGATTTGCCTGGTTCCATTTTGATGATTTTGTAAAAGAAAAAGGAAAAAGTTTGTGTTTCTCTTTCTGGCATTCCAAATGTTACCAAAGCCGAAGGCGATGTTCACACGAAAACCTTAAATTATGCAAAATAAAGGCTTTATTGCTGTTTGTTTGCCTTGATTTTTAATTTTTTTTTTAATTTTTTCATAAACTTAATAGCTTGCCATGATACATGAAAAACCCAGGGAGGAGTTCGCACTTTGTGTATCGATTTCTTTGCTTCCAGACCTTTTAATTGATTTCTTACTGTTCTGATTTTAGGCTACTTTTTCATTTTTAAGGTTGAGCCTTTAATTCAATTTTCGAGCTCTGAGATGGAGGAAGCAACGAAGTGGGATCCTGTCAGCTTAAAAATGACAGATGAGATATGGCAAATTTACAGCCGCATGAAGCGTATTGACCAGCAAGTAAGTGCGGTATCAATTGTTTCTGCCCCTCAAGCTGAGCTTCAGCAGGCTCGACTTGACATTGAGGAGCTTGAAACCGAGTGCTGGTCCTCAAAAAGGAAACTTGATCACTTCTTAAAGAAAGTTAGTGAGGAAAGGGCTGCATGGCAAATCAGAGAGCATGAGAAAATACGTGCATTTGTCGATGATGTCAAAGCTGACTTGAATCGAGAATAGCAAAACAGGCAGAGGCTTGAAATTGTCAGTTCCAAATTGGTGAACAAGCTGCTGCTGTCAAGTTATCAGCGAAGCAATATATGCAGGACTATGAGACGGAAAGAAAGGCCCGAGAACTAATTGAAGAAGCATGCAATGGGCTTGCTAAGGGAATAAGAGAAGACAAGGCTGAAATGGAAGCATTAAAGAGAGATTCCACGAAGCTTCAAGAGCAAGTCGACGAGGAAAGAAAGATGTTGCAGATGGCTGAGGTCTGGCGTGAAGAACGTGTTCAGATGAAGCTTGTTGATGCAAAGGTAGCTCTCGAAGAGAGGTATTCACAGATGAGCAAGCTTGTAGATGATTTAGAGACTTTTCTAAGGTTGAGGGCCGGAACTCAGGATGTGAAAGACACAAGAGAAGCGGAATCACTTAGAGAGGCTGTTGTGTTGGTTAATGTCCAAGAAATCAAGGAATTTACATAATAGCCTCCAAAGCCTGATGATATTTTCGTTGTTTTTGAAGATGTAGCTTTGGCCGAAGACAATGAAAGGGAAACCGAACCATGCAATTTGTTTAGTCCTGCCAGCCATGCCTTGAAAATTCACATGGTGAGTCCTGAAATGAAAACGATAGAGAAAGAAAGCATTCCGAGACATTCAAATATACATGTCGATCAGAATGACGAGATTGAAGAAGATGAGAGTGGGTGGGAAACAGTCAGCAGTCTTGAGGATCAGCGCTCAAGTTATTCACTGGAAGGGAGTGCTGCATCTGTAAACAAGAATCGTCAGAATAGCAATTTCTCGGGCAGTGGAACGGAATGGAAAGAAAATACATGCAGAGATACCCCAATTATGGAAATTAGCGAAGTTTGTTGTTCCTTGCCTGCTGGACAGTTGAAGGAGTCATCCATTGCGAGGCTTTGGAGATTAGGCCTGAACAATGGAGAAAATTACAAGATAATCTCAGTAGAAGGAATAAACGGCTGGCTTTCAAATGGAAGTAAGTCGAATGGGGGTATCATGTACCCAGATCAAGGGTCCGGTAAAGGTGGACTCAGTCCCCCGGACTTGGTGGGACATTGGAGTTCACCTGACTCCGATCATCCACACATAACGAGAGGGATGAAAGGGTGCATTGAATGGCCTCGCAGCATGCAGAAGAAGAGTTTGAAGGCAAAACTTTTGGAGGTAAGGACGGAAAGTCAGAAGCTCCAATTACGGCATGTCCTTAAGCAGAAGATTTAGAAGTAGGTGGTGATTTCAACTACCCAAGCTTATTCATCACGGTCGTTGAATGCGCCGAAACCAAGATAAGTAGTAACATATTCGTCCAACACTACGCACCTTCTGCTTCCACTTCAGTATTGGTTAAACATCGAAGTAGCTTGCAAACACGGGCACCTGATATTGATTTACTGATTCTCCGGTTATCTGGTTCTTGCTCGTTAGCTGATGCTATGTACTGAGAGCTCAGTTTCATCCCTTCTGCTGACATCTTGGGACGATGCTGTTGATGAAACAGCTATATGCTATTCGGACTCAGATGTGAGTGTTCGAAACGGATATGAGTCTTTTTGTATTCAAGAAAGCAATGTATGCCATTTGTTCTGCATCCCTAGGATCCAGGGATATTAAGGAAAACAAAATTCGTGGTAGACTGAGATGGATTAACATTTTTCTCTCTGTAAATTTTTTGTATTTTTGTTATAAGATACGCCTCTTTGAATTTCTTATGGATAAAATAAAGGATCACACTAGTACTCTTCCCAAATTCGAACTTGAAAATTGTGAGAATCCATTATAATATATACTTAAATATTCGAACTCATACTTACGAAACGCTTTTTGATGGGATGAAATTGTGAGATTTTTGGATCAAATGGATAATACTTCGTAGATTGAGTGCATGTTTTTAGAAAATTAAGGATAGAAAAAAGTAGATTTAGTAATTTATGTTATGTTCGTATATTTTTTAGTGTCATAGCATGTTTAAAATATTTTTTATTTATATAGATTTTGATATATTGATAATTCATTTTAAATAAGTTTTGAATACATATATTTCTTGTCATGTATATTTAAGTAATTATATCTAAAATTAACTGGTCTAGAGAGAAGTAAGGTAGCAACTATAATTTGATGCCAAAGCCTATGTTGGCTTTGATTATGAGTGTTGAATATGGATAAGTATTTTTAATTTTTTTTTAAGTTTTTTCATGTATTTGAAGGATCTTTTAAGGGTTATATTATAATCTTAATATATATCGGATACGGATATTTTAAAAAAAATAAAAAATCAAAACAACATAGATGTCCATGGTAATAATGTAGTAATATTCCAGACCCTTGAGTTCATCAATAACACTTTTATACATAAAACCTTATTTACCTCGCATGATTCATAGATTACTTGCCTACATGACCAAATAAGATCATCAATTTCCATTAGTAAGCTCCATGAACAATGTGAAATTATAAAAAACCAGATAATTCCAGCTTTGTCCTGCTGGAGCTTTATGATTACGATTTTACATCCAGGATTAGATGTTAAAATGATAATGTGTAACACTTCGAATCTTTATATCTTCCATGGTCAAGATGTTTGGGGTTTCGACACATCATTTCGGAGATGTTCGAGGAAATCCATCACCACATTATCGGTCCAAGGGGCTCCGAAAGGAGCCTCGTCGCCGGCAACCCAGCCTAAATGGCCACCCTGTGGTGTTACTATCAACATGCAGTTCGGATTTCCCTTAAAACATCAGAAAATACATCTTCATTAGTTATCATCCTGTTAAAACAGCATTCGAACACAAAGACTGAAAGCAACATAGCAATGGGATGTGCTGAAGCAAGTTGGTAACAATTAGTGTGCCACAAGCAGTTCGGAAATGGAATTGGTCTGATTTTGGGAACCATGAAGAGCCGTACTTAACTTGTGAGGTGTTCAGCCGTTTTGACTCAAAAGTTTGTTTTATTCATAAAAGGGATTTCACAAGCAAATATTAGATTCGAAAATCTCACGATTTTATCTTAAAAAAATACCTCATGAGTATGAATTTAAGTTTTTGCATAAATATTATAACGGATCCTCGTAATATTCCGACATAGGGTGAGGCTACATTAACATCTTTGCAGATTAAACGTTCAGTAAATGGTGGAATACACTTTACCTTGATATCTTCGTAAGGAGTTCCCTCAAAAGGAGCAATCGGATCATTTGCAGCCTGCAATAACCACAGTAAAAGATTACACGAACATAAACAAAAAAAAAAATCACATGAATACATAAATATATCAAAATTTATATAATACAAATTATGAATATATCTAAATTTATATAAAATATAAAAAATCTTAAATAAAATTATATTATGATAAAATATTTAAATATAATAAAAATACATTAATTATCAAATCCACTTAAAATACCTGAATGCAAAGCAAAGGAATCCGAACATGTTGCACGACATGACAACTGCATGAATTTGAGTAATATTCATCTACTGACTTGAAGCCCAATGACACTATAAGAACAAACATTGCATTAACGGTAAGGAAAAAAAAGAAAGCAAAACTTCTTTGAAACTATGTGATCTAGATTCGTTATTTTTTTTTTAAAAAAAAGTTTATATATATATATGCTTGAAAATTAAGAATCATGTTTTTATATTTATGTCCATCTAAAATTTATCGAACATGAATATTTAAAAAAAAATAAAGTGATAAAGTAACATAACTTTGATGCTATGCTATGACTCTTAATTTTCTTTAAAATATAAGTGTTCGACATATATTTAAATATAGATATGAGAGTACGATTCTCTAATTATATAAAAAAATTTTAAAAAAAATTGAATATATTTGTATTAGATACGTACCTGTATCTAGGGTTGGTAATTTTATCTGACTTAATCCTATAGAGGTTATTTCTTTGTTTTTGAAAATCAAGTTTATGGACAAGATAGGTCAATTTTTTTGAAAGTTTTGAGATGGAATCGGGTTGTCTACTCACCTTGAATCAAGTTTACTAAAATACCCATTTTCTAATTTTATGACTATTTTTTATATAAATTTTAGTTAGAGTTTTTTAATTTTTACAAACTTTACCGGAAATATTTGATTTAATTAATAGATTTTTGAAAATGAAACTTAAATTTCGGGGTAGGACGAGTTTGATTCAGATGCAAGGTGGGTATTAGGTGAAAATATTTGGAAGTCGGGTTAGAGACAGGACTAGCAAAAATCCACCCCGCCCCAACATGTTGCCATCCCTACACCATTTCCAATACATGCCTAATCCCGATTCCAAATAACATAAGTTTGACGTAAAAAAAAAAAAAAACCTACCGCGTGTTATTGCTTCATCGTATTGCCGAACAGTCTGGGGATTCAAACCCGCCTGGATGTTATATTCATCATGTACATCTTCGAACAGCGAAGCATGTCTACGATTATAAAATAATAATTCTGATTAATATTGTCCTCAAAAATGGATAATCTTAAATTTTAATTCAAATCAAATTAAAATATAAAAGGAATTTCTTGAATAATTAATTACTTTGAGAAAATTTTAGTAAGACCTCCCCGAAGTGCTCTGTCATAAATTTTGTTGAAGCCCTTACGCAGATTATCATCTGCAATGACTAAATTGAAAGGATTGCACAGTGAAACAGCACCAGAAAGAGAGCATTTCTTGTACTCCTGCAAACCAAACGAACTGACAAAACTTATAGAGAAACCGGATTATGTTACCTGGACTCTTCATCTAAAATATTGTATTCGATATTTATATTCGACACATATTCTAACATAAGATGCAAAACTATAGTATGATTTATAACTAGAAATTGCCGAACTATCCATTTAGATTTAGCATCTCACATTAGATTCTATGACGATCAAGTTTCAAAATGTCACTCCTGTGTTACCCTACATATTGGGCCATGGCCATCACCCCCACGTCCTCTTACTTCCATAAAGTTTGTTACTTAATATGGTATTTCCCTTAGTTTAAACCAAAGACATCTTCTCAAATAGATTTAGATATAAAAAACAAGTGATAGAATTTATCAAGAGAACAAATATAGCCAAACAAAAAAAATATTATTTTAGTTGAATTCGGATCTGAATATCAAATATGAGTTCGTACTCGACATGAAAATATTCAAAATTTTTTAAATTTTTTAATGTATTTAAAAAATTATCTATTTTCGAATACGTATTAAATATAAATATTAAAACTAAATACTTAAAAAACAAATGAAAAATTCAAAGCACTGTAGAAAGATATATTGGTGTTATCTTACCTTTCCCAAGTAATTAACAAGGATATTCCCACCTAGAGACCAACCAACAGCATAAATATTTGCTTTGGGGTACCTGGAAGAAACATGATCTACGACTTGACAAGCATCTCCTGTGAATGAAGCTGATTGCAGCTGCAAAAAATGGGGTCATCAAGAGAAATGTCAAGAGAACTTGAATTTGGCATACCAATTTGTTAGCTCAATTAACTTTTATCAAAGTCATATGTAAATAAAATAAAATAAAAAAAAGCCCGACAACAACAACAACAACAACTAACGTCAACAACATAACAGCCATAGTTGTCTGTTTTGTATGGACAATCAACTTTGAAGTCAAAAATTTAAATCAATTAATTTTTGTAATTATATTTAAAAAATAATATTTAATAGATTTAAAGTTTAGATCAAACATCTACAACATTATTTTGAACATGGGTGTTTCTTCTTTTTTTTTTTTGAAAAAATTGATGACTTCGATTCTAGGCATTTGTTAGTACTTAAATATCTAAGAATTCTTAGTTCAATGATTGTAAATAATCCAGGGACTATAGAAATAGGTTACCTTGAACTTACACCGAGGATTTGGAGGAAATCAAATTAGAGTGTTAGCCTTTAAACAAAGTATCATGCACCGCTGAAGCAAATGCTACATACGTCGATTTAATATTTTCAGGTGCTACTGGATACGAAAACTAATTAAAATCAAGTCCAAACTCCCCAGATTTGCATGTCTCTATTTTAAACTTCAGAATTGATAAAATCAAAAAAAAAATTTTAAAAATAATCGTAACACAACGTTATGATCATTATTTTATTATTATTTTTTTATTAGTGATATATGTTAAAATTAAAGTATGAATGATAGTTATTCGTAACGGTTAAACTCATGACCATGATTCATGAAATTACATTAATAAAAATTTTTTTATGATTATAATAATAATTGCTACAATTAAATAAATTGTGTAAAATAAAATAAAAAATCTATGACCACAATGACTACAATAACCCTGATAGTATTCGTAATATGCGTAATGATGATAAACACGATATACGATTGAAAACATGCCTAGAAATCACGGTAGTATAGTACCTGAGGAGTGGTAACAGGGCTATCTCCACAACCTCGGCTATTGAACACCACAACCCTCCATCCTTTGCTCTTAGCTTTCACCAACATGTGCTTCACATATGAATCTTGACTCCCTCCTGTTAATCCTGGCTGAAACATTCAATTTCAACGAAATCTTTCAAAAATTACATAATCAGTGGAATTTTCCCAGGAAACAAAGTGTATCAAATTAAACCACCAAAATTCATTAATTTCCCCTTCTTGCATCAAATTAAACCAAAAAAAGAAAAAAGTGACTAGAACAAACCAGTAAAATTAGGATGGGAGAGTCAGCAGGCAAGCTCCGGTGATCACCGCTGACCCAATCCAAGGCGATGGTGCCGTGGTCTTTGGTCCGGAGGCACTCACGGCGGTACTTAACGTCGGGGATTTTACGGTAAAAGGCGGCGAAAATGGTCTCAATATGGCGGTTCCAACCGATGATAGGGAAAGGCTTGTAAGGAAGGTGAAGGGTGTTGAAAGCTGGGAGGAAACGATCAACTGCTCCGCCAGTTATTTCAAGTGAAGAGTGGTGATCAGGCATTGCGGTGGTTGTTGTCACGGTTGTGGCACTGACACGGACAGTGGTGAGCGGCCGATGTTGGTGGCTAAGAGGGGTGATTGATGGCAGTAACGATGGTGGTTTGGAGGTCAGATGCAAGGGAGATCTTGCCATTATGGAGTTTAGATTTTTTTTTTTTTTGGTTTTTGATAAGTGAAAAAAAAAAAAAAAGCAGTGGCTGTTAAGACATGACATGGATTATGTCTTGGATTCTTAAAATAATTCTGTGTTTCATGGGATATGGGAAACGTTGAAATCATTGATGACATGATTCAACGAAAGGACCATTTTTGTCACGTTTTTATTGCACGAAGACATGGAAAATGACTTAACAGAGTGGACCTCAGCTTCGGTCCTTGTTGCTTTTCACACGGTTAAAAGGTCGGTGAAGTTTCATCATCGAAGGTTAAAAAAAATCGGTCTACTGGTCAAATGATTTTTTGTATACACGTGAAATTAGATTCAAGCCCAAAATATTTTGATCAATTCATATAAATTTAAATTTGATTTAATTTAATTTAATAAAAAAATTAATAATTTAAAATCGTTAATTCAAACTTAAAATAATTCGAATTTAAAATAATTTAAATTTAAAATAATTTGAATAATTAATTTCAAATGATTAAAATCTAAAATGATCAAATTTAATTAACTCAAGTGCTAAACTTGATTAACCCAAACTTGATTAATTCAAATGTTAAAGCTGAACACAAAATGATTTAAATTCAGAATGACCCAAACTCTATTAACCGAAGTATTAAACTTAATTGACCTAAACACGAAGTGATCCAAAACCAAAATAAACCAAACTTGAAAATGACTTAAAAATTTAAAAACCAGAAATAACCTAACCTGAATTAACATGGCACAAAACTAACCTAACCCACCCAAGTGATAGGTCTTGATCTTTGATTTTTGATTCAATCGATTAAATTAATCAGGTCATTTAGATGAAATTTTAAAATATTTTTAAAATAATTTTAATGTTAAATAATTAGTAAAAACATGTATGACTTAATGGTATTATTTTTAATATAAAACTAAAAATTAAATGTTTAAATCTCATCAACTTTTAAATCGGTTTGATATAGTACATCGAAACGATTAGACTAGTAATTCTCAGTCCAACTAGTTTAATCGGTTGATCTGGTTCGATTTTAACAGCATTATATAGATCACAAACTCTTAATTTCATGAAATTATATCATTGAACTATATTAATAAATTAAATCACTTACATTAACTCAAATTTTTTTATAGAAAGAAAGTCATAGCTTAGGAATAAGAGAAGGATAACAAATGCAGGAATTTTAACTTTAGACTTATCGAATGCCAACTGACTGGATGAATCAACTAAGCTAAGCAATTCTAATGAAAAAGTTGACTCCACGTGCATACATAATATGCTTCTACCAAACATCATCTTGATGAGATATAAAAAAATTAGCAATGTATGCATATTAAGTTAGCTTTTTCGCTAGAATTATTTAATGAAATTATTGTAATGATCTAATTTATAATAATAATAATAGAAGTTTAATAATGTAATTTGATGAAATTAAAGATTTGTGACTTACGTGAAAGTTAATGCTAAGTTTAGTGACATATAATATAAATTGCCCCTTAAAATAATGATAATCGTGTTATTTTTAGGTTATAAATATATTTAAAGTTTTATATTTTTATTTATATAAATTTA
>JAQSVH010000005.1:9138334-9153017 GCA_029448705.1 Adansonia digitata | reverse complement strand
CTTAAAATAATGATAATCGTGTTATTTTTAGGTTATAAATATATTTAAAGTTTTATATTTTTATTTATATAAATTTAAATACATAAATAATTAGTATTATATAAATTTTAAAATATTTATATGTTCTTGTTGCGCTATTTTCTTATCATATCATATTTTACGTTGTTTTGGTTCCATATTTAAAATTATAAACTCCACTTATAGTTAGGTTAGACCTTTCACTTAATCGAGCAGTTTAATAGTTTTTCTTTTTAATATATTCTTTTTTTATAAGTAATTTTTTAATATATTCAAGTACTAAAATTAATGTTAAATAAATATTGAATGTACGCAATAATTAATAAAAACACATTTGATTTAATAGTAAGGTTTTTACTATAAAACTTAAGAGGTTAGAGGTTAATAAAATTTTGAAAAAAACTCAATAAAACCTAGTTTTTTTTTTCCTGGTTTAGTCCAGTTTTTTATTGATTGAACTGATTTTACAATAGTTCACTTATTAAGTAATTTTAATATGTGTATCGAATCGGAACACCAACTAATTTCAAATTAAATCGATTTAATTAATCAATTTGATATGATTTTTTAATCAATATTTATAGGTAAAGCTGTAAAACTAGAAAGACAACTGGTTCGTACTTCATTGTCTACTTACTAACTCATTTTATGAAGAAATGGACTAATGAAGTCTTTCATTTTCATGAATTCCATGTGAAAACACACCAATCTCACTTCTTATTTTTGGATTTTTGTTTGAAAAAACAAAGGAAAACGAAAAATCTTAAGTTATGGTGGAAAAAGGGTTAAGTTAGGAATTAGTCTTCTATAAGAATTGAGTGTGAAATAAGTTTTTTAAAAATTTAAATTAGTTTAATTTAGATTATTATTTAACAAATAAAAATATTTTTATTTAAATTTAATTATAAATATTATTGTAAAATTTTTTAATATTTTTAATAATAATTTAAATTTTTATACAAGTATTTAATTCTCAACATTAAAAATCATGGGAAGATTGTCAAGAACATTGAATCCCACTATTAATTTTTAACTTCTGCATGCCTTAAACATTCTTCTCATATATGGTTTAGGAAAAGAAACAAATTAAAATATATAGTGACTAAATGCTATTGGCTTTCCATTAAAAAAATATTAATTCAAGTATATATCTAAGGTAATAATAAAATGTTTAACTAAGTTTAGTTTCCTAAGTTAAATAATAACAACTCAATCAAAGAAAATATTAAAGATCGAATAAATTATAAGTTAAATATTATTATGATAAATGCATTTATGTCTTTTAAATTTTATATATTTTTGAAAAAAAAAATTACTCCCTCTAAAACTATGCATTTTTCTTGAAAAACTTTTCATTTTGTTTTAAAAACTACCTACATATTTTTTTTTAAAATAAATATTTTTTTACCTACCTAATAAATGTACATGCCTGGTGTATCTTTGAAAATTGACTAGAGGATTTGCCCTTAAATATGTATTTATTATTATATTATCGAGCTCTTGAGACTTAAATATTCAAAGCTAGGATACTTATGAAAAAACTTATTTTATAAAAGTACTTTGTCATTGATTAAAATTGTCAACTTAGTTACAATAGTTTACGATAAAAATATCATGAATATAAGATGTGTGAACTTATATTATTAATCATCAAATGATTCAAATTCAAACCTAATTAATTAAAGATACGAGGGATGACAAAATTTGATTTACTTTGTAAATTTTACATCGATCCGTTCTAAATGAGTAGTTTTTTTTTTTTTTTGAAAAGTGGATATGGAATGGAGTGGATGGTTTTGATAACTGCTTGCTTTGTCCTGTCTCTTTTTTAAATTTATTATTTCACCTTTAAAATATTTTATATATCTTTTTTATATTATATATTAGATATATATTAAAATTATATTTATATTAATATTATATATACTTTATGTATGTATATTATATACTAAAATTATATATACTAGGATTATGTTTATGAATAAATTATAATACTTTTTTTATAATATTAAACTAAAAATTACCAATAAAAAAATAAAGTAAAGTATCATGAAACTGTTATGAATATAACTAATATCGATAAAAATAGATATTTTCAACATCCTACTCTCACCTTGCTAGATTACCATCCTAGATTAGGGCATTTGTTTTTGGTCTCAAGCAACAAAAACTTAAGCTATTTTATACTTTAAACTCACAATATATAAAAATACAACCTTAATCAGGGTTCATTTAAGAAACACCCTAAATTAGGGTTCTTGGTATCAGAAAGTTCCTTCATATGAACATTAATTCCCTTGACCCTCCAAATGCAGCCCCTTACCCTTGGCTTGTTCACTCGCATGGCCAAAACTATTAGATCCCGTACCTTCACCGTAACAAACCCCAACGAGACTCTCCGGCGAAAAATTCATACCTAGGAAGTACGGATATGGTACTCTATGAAGGAGTTTTTTCTCTTTTTTTTTTTTTTTTTAATTGTGGAAATCTATGTAGACAAAATGGGGTTGCTTGGAATTTGTCCCCATTCAAAACCTTGCTCCTATCCCCCCCCCCCCCCCAAAAAAAAAAAAACTTGGTGGAGGGAGCTTTTTTTTTTCCTATATCTATTAAATGCTTGGATAACTCGTTTGACTCGTATTGAGTTAGATTTAAATATAAAATTTAATGATAATTTAGATCAATTTAAATTAAATTATTATTCATATAATAAAAATTAAATTTTAATTTTAATTTTAATTTTAAAATTATTTTAATATTTTTTTAAATGATAAAATGGACCATTTGAGTAAAGATTTTAAAAAATTGCGTGCCACTTGGATTCAACCAAATTGTTTTTGATTTTGCAGCTTAGCTATTATATGCATAAATTTAAAAAATGATTTTTTATCATATTCCATTATTATAATTTTGTTAATGGCCTTTTGAGTTGAGATGTTCATAGTCGTGTCGGGTCGGGTATAAGCATAACATTAATATCATGTTTGTTTGTTCAAATCTGATTAGGTTTGAAATAGATCTGCTCAAAGGCCGGGCTACTTGCCCAAGCCTAAAGATCTGCTCAATATTTAAGAGGGTTTGGATAAAAATATTAAGCCCAAAAAATAAGTTTGGACAAAAAAATTAGGTCCTATTAAAAATAAGCCGGGCCTTGGGTCCAACTTTCAAAGCCTGAGCCTGACCCAACCCGGCCCATTTTACTATTACATTACAGATATTTATTTTATATTTTATGTATTATGTAATTTTTGTCATATAAACAATAAATATATATAATATTATATTGTAAATTTTAAAAACTAAGTTAACTTATTTATATTTATAAATTTAATAAAAATTATTAAATTAATAAAGATTAAATTTTAAAAAATATATTTTTTAAAAATTAAATTATAAAAAATATAATATGAGCGGGCTTAAACGGGCTTGGATTGTCTATTTATAAATATGGGCGGATTTGGGCAAAATTCAAGGCTCATATTTCGGGCAAGGCCAGGCTTAAGCAAGCATATTTAATATTAATACCATGCTCAAGCCTGACCTGAATCCGACCCAGCCCGGTCCATGAGCAAGTCTAGTTTGAAACTTTTGCCTCAAGTCTTATTCAGGCTCACTCATATTTCTAAATAGGTAATTCAAGCTCATTTAAGCTAACCTATATTATATATATTTTTAAATTTATCTTTATTAATTTAATATTTTATTTTTATTAAATTTTAAATGTAGATAATATTTTTTAATGCTAAGTTATAATATTATATATATTTATTTGTTATACAATATAAATTACATAATATACATAAATAATATATTATATAATTGAAAAGTGGGTCAGTTAGGTTAGGCTCGCACCTTGAATGTTGGAACCAAGATTCAACTTGCTATTTAAATGTTGTCTGTTTTTTTAAGCTTATTTTTTAAGTTTAATATTTTTATCTAAACTATCTGAAATATTGTACACGTAACCCAACCATTGGACAAGCTTACTTTGTAGATGTAGCTAAGTTAGTCTCCAAAAGATGGCAAGTGAGAACTATGGAGAGTTGCTAGGACAAAAATGTTAGAAGGCATCGGAGTTTGACCTCCAAACGTGATCAAATACTTAAATCAGTAGGTATTAAAGAATGTTAGAGAGATAGAAGGAACAAAAAATGAGATATCGAGTTTCAATGTTTTATCTTACTTCGAATTAGTATTTACTTCACCTATTTATATCAGATTATGAGTAAAATTGTTCATAGATCGAACTCCAATCTGAAATTCTTTTTGAATTCTTTATTCATGCCCCCAACTTAGAAGCTCAAATTATTACTTAAAAAAATTACAAAAATTATTTTTATATAATTAAATTTAAATTAAAAAATTACTTTTTATTATATAAATAAGGATTTAAATCAAATTAACTTGAATCACTAAAAATAAAATCTAAGCTCGACCCAACTGTTTTATTCTTGAACAAGTCGACTGTGAGTTGCGTTGGGTGCTTTAGGTAAAAAATCAATCGGAAATATATTTAGAATCAATTGTATTGAATTATAATAGGTATAGAATCAAATTATTTCTTTTAAATTTATGAAATAGATAACAACGACTGACTTTTTTAGTAAGTAAAATCATTTTTTCCATAGTTGATTACCCATTTAATATAGGCTAATTTCCTTTCCTTATATGATCACTGTAATGCCCATATAAAACCCTAGGATTAATCTTGCAATTAATTCATAAAACACATTTTTATATAAAATTAAGATTCTGCTTAGAAAGAAAAAAAAAAAAGAAGAAGAAAAAGATGAAGCTATCAACCTCAACCGCAGTTCTATTGCTCATGTTGTTCGTTCTTACACCTGGTACGTTGTTGTTGTTGTTGTTATTATTATTATTATTATTATTATTATTATTATTTCATGCTTTGTTTCTTATTCATTTAGCAAATAAAGTTTTGAGTTTATTTTTTTAAATAATAATTGGTATTTAAGAATAATTTATTAAACTTATTATTTTCAATAGAAATATATTAGAAACATATTTCTTCATTTAAAATTTTAAGAAATCATTTTTTTATATTTAAAATTATTAAAAATTAGTTTTTAATCGCTGAAATTAAGAAAGTAGTATTCTATCAATAGATTAATTGGTTGTTTTCTTTCATGGATTAAAATTTTAATGAAGGGAAAAGATTAGATTATCTCATTCATCGTAAGTTAAATTTGTTCATGAGCCAAGCTAAGCTATTGAGATCTTGAACAAGGTTTTCGTAAATTTAAAATGGTCAGATTAAATTTGAATTATTTTTAAATAACAAAAATTTTATTAAATTTAATTATAAATATTAATATAAAATTATTATTATTATTATTATTATTATTAATGAAATTGATTTTTAAACTGATTTGAACCAAATTTTACCTTATTCACAAACAAGTCTACCATCAATTTAGTAAGGTAACACATTCAATTTTTTATCTAAATCTAGCAATCTGTAAAGTGTCATTTTTTTTTCTTACAATCATATAAATATAAACACAATACAAATTATTAAATATGTCAAAAAAATAAAAAATGTATATTAAACATAATTTGTTAAACATACTTAACTATATAATAATATGTTATATTTGTGTTATATTTTCATGCGTAATGTCTTTAAAATCATCAAAATCTAACATATTCATTATAATTTTTTTTTAAAATTATTGTATAAAAAAGGAACTCAAACGAAATCATAACTAGTGGATTAATTTTGCAGGTGGTCTGATGGAGGGTAAGGCTAGAATTATTTGCAATAGTAACATCGATTGCACCAACAAGTGCCCAAATTGTAATGCTTTGTGCGCTTGTATCAGTCGTACTTGTCTTTGCTTCGATCAAAAGGACGCGGCTACTGTCAAAGAATCCATCCTCGGACAGGATTAAAAAGTCAAGGAACCTCTATGAATTATTTATTTGCCTTTGTAATTTCACTTATTAATGTCAAAAACAATAAAAATAATAATTAAGAAATATTATCCTACTTTTGTCTAAGCAGTTTTTTTCGTTAATTTTTTTTTTTGTTTTATTGGCAAACAATTACAACCTGCTCAAAAGTTCAACAGTTTATTCGACTTAAATTTAGTGGATATCAGTTTTGTGATTCAAGTTGGTCCGACCTAACTTATAGACTACCGCTATGTTCCTCAATCTAAAAGATTAGTGTCTCATGGTTATATATTTGATATAAATATACTTGATTTTTTTTTAATAAATATTTGAAGAATAGAACTTTTATTTTTATATTTAAATATATATCGAATATAAATACTTCTAAAAAAAATGAATAATAACAGTACTATTGCTTAGAAGGTTTGATACTAAGTAGATCTATCTAAAGACCAAACTACTTGTTTGACCCAGCAAGCCCGATCCGTATAAGTAAAGTCTTAAATGAAGTTTTTATAAATTTTAAAAACACGACTTGAATTATTATTTAATATTAAATATAATATTTTTAATTAAATTTAATTATAAAAAATATAAAAATATTTTAATATAATTTAAAGTAAAACGAGCTTTTGGGCTGTCCTGATATGGCCTAGGCCTCAGTAAAAAAAATGGTATTTTTGGACAAACCCAACCCGATCATGGACATTGGATAGCTCCACTTCTAACCAATAAAAGTCTGGTTTATCTACCAGAGTACCAGGCACTGCACTAAAAGGGAAGCGAGGGCATTAGGTGTTTAAATTCTATGTATGCTATTCGAATTGGGTGTGAATATCAGACACAAATGTTTAACTTTTTTTTTCCAAGACTTCTATACATTTTTAGGATCTTGAAAGATCATATCCTATACTTATGTCCAAAAATACGTCAGACAAAAATACTTCAAAAAAAATAAAAAATTGGAGCAACATAATATAATAAATTCATGGCAATCTGTAGCGTCTGTCTCAACCATTATTAAGTTCAAAAATCACATTCAAGTTTACCAGTGAAGCTGCTAATGGAACAATTGCTTTTTTTTCTAGATGCCAATGGGATCACTAACTGCAGTCTGCAATTAGATAGCTGCATCTGAACTCAGCATTTTTCTCATTTTAAAGTCTTAAACGAGTTCAATATGCAATTAGGATTTTACCAAATCCCAAACCAAAAAGACAAAACTCTAAAACGGCAGTTTCCTCCCTTAATTACTTCGAACTCCCTGTCATCATGCCTTGAGCGCAGCAATGCATTCAATTTCAATCTTGGCTTCCAATGGCAATGCTGCTACCTGATATGTTGATCGAGCTGGAGCCGGTGAAGGAAAGTCTGCAAAACAAACCATTTTCGGATGGAAATGGTTAGCATGGAAAATGAAAATTCCGAAAACGAAAACACACTGCCTGTTTATTTGACAATTTAGATAGGTCACAAGTTTATAGGAGAGATTCATCAGTCGACAAGGAAACCGCCATATATAACTTTTGGATTTTATTTCAATGCAATGTTCGTGTGACCTAGAACAAGCCAGTTTGATTGCAAAGCCGGATGACAATTCAAGGGTTAAAGTCTATTCCGCTTTATCAACTCAAATCCAAATACCAAGTTAGGCTTCTATGGTCTTGTTTTCTTTCATTGATTTTGTCAGTGATTACGAGGCTTAACATAAACTGGCGAAACAATATACAAAGCAATTTTTTAAACATAAAATAGATTTTTAACTCAGCTATTGCACTCACATTTAGCATAGATCTCATTTACTTTCTTGAAGTCTTTCAAATCAGCTAGCCTGCAAGAAGGAAACCGCAAAAAACAATAAAGATCTTATCGGTTTCAGATTATCGACCCTTAATTGACATAACAAGCAAAAATGGCAGAGAAAAGTGATAAAGAATCATACATAATCGTTGTCTTAACCACATTTGAATAGTCAGCACCACTAGCTTTCAGTATTTCTCCCATATTTTTGAGTACCTACAGAATTGCATCGAAACTTCAATTACCGACATGTCTTCAGTCAAAAAAAAAAACTTGGAAATATAAAGTAGCACATTTACAGAATAATTAATTCTTCCCTATTCAGACATTACCTGCTCCGTTTGATCCTCTACACTGTCTGAAATGAACTTTCCAGTCTAGAATCAAAACCAATTGACATCATCAGTACCTTGAGCATATAACTGAAATCTAGGACCTATGTTACCCGAACTCTTCATTTTCCCTTAAAAAACCATGTCCGACACATTCGGATATGAGTATGAGAGTAAGATCCTCCAAATACACGGAAGAACTTAGAAAAAAAATTGAGCATATACATGTCAGACACTTACCAATATCTGACATTCACCACGAGTTCGATAACAAAGTCTAAGACTACAACCTTAACATGTAAAGAACCTTTGATGAACATGTCACAAACCTCCGGAATAAGACCAAGGACACCCGATACAAAGAGAAGATTATTGGCCTTGATGGCCTGAGAATACGGTCCCAATGCTGCCGGAGCTTTGTCGGTTGCCACAGCCTCCTTTATCCCTACAATCAAGACATAATCATAAACCTTAGGGACATCAAATGAAACCAAGACGCATTTTTAAGAAAAGCAGAAATGCGATAATGAAACAACGATTGGCCTAAAGTCCTTATATATGATCAATTTTACTTGCAGCATTCTTTTAAAGTTCCATCTATGTGCAATTAATCGATCCAAGATTTACTCATACACCGTGAAACTACAACAACATTGTTGCTCCTAAAACATTCAATAAAACTAAAGGCTGTAAAACCCTATCTTGTTCGGGTTCTTCATTTTTATCCATGTACGACACCCATGCCCGACATAAATCTGGAAATAGGTATTAGAATATCACTAACCCACCAAAAGACCCTCCAAACTTATAAAATTTGAATATTCTCCTAACATATACCCGCATCTGACTCTCACATCTTAATCCGAGTAAGAAAGGCAAAACCAGGGGAGTGGTATCCAGAGTTATGAAGCTAAAATCCCAGTCCCTAGCATAATAAAGTTCCTAAACTTGCCAAAAAAAAAAAATCAAATATAAATTCCCCAAAATTCTCTTACAAAAACGATTAACAAGCAAATTATCAATTAACCACCATAAATTCGGCCCAAATATTCTAAACCCTATTCTTTCCCTTACAGATTTACTTGATTGAAATTAAAACTTTTAAGACTGAATCAAAACTAAAAATTCAAGTTCAAACATTCACCATTTTCAAAAGCAACCCATCAAAGAAAACTTATAATCAAACAGTACAAAGAAATTCTTTTACTGATAATCTTTTGTTTTTTTTTTTTTTTTTGTTTTTACCAGGAGAAGCGGAGAGGCTTAAGCAAGCAAAAGGGGAGCCATTTCTAGAGGAAGATCGCCAAAAGGAAGAGCCAGCAACGGCGCCCCCAAGTCCAACGGCTGCTAATGGAGAGCGAGTGCTGCGAAGTACGCCGACATCGATGGTTGGAACATGGATTGACCTTAAACTACACCAAGCCATTTTCACCCTTTTTCTCTCTGTTTTTCGCCGTGATCTTGCCTTGTTTAATTGAAGTGAAAAAATAAAAAGGACAAAAAAAGTGTAAACTTCGGGGAATATTCCTGTTTATTTTTCCATGTTGACTATATTGCCCTTCAGTTGGTGAATCCTAAAATACTAACAAAACAATTCAAATATTTATGTCGAATTCATATATTTTATATCATAATTATATTTAAAGTATTAATATTTATATAAATTTTGATATGTTAATAATTTATATTATAAATTTTGATATATATATTAGTATGTCATATATTAAATACTTGATATGTATCATATTCATATAATCGTGTCATATTATCATGTATATTAAAATAGAACTCTTTATAAGTCAAGTTATCCACTTAAACCTGAAAGCTTGTCACGAGAAGATTTGGATAAAAAATATTTGATTCAAAAAATGAGTTTCATTTAAAAAAACAATAGAGCCTTGATTTCATCGTTCAAAGTTCAAATCTCGCCCGTTTATTAATATATAAAATTAAAATATATATTATATTATAAGACATATAAAAAAAATATGTTAATTAACCATAATTAAGAATTTGATAAAAGAAAAAAGTATATAAAAGTAATAAAGATTTAGTAAAAAAATAATATTTTTAACTTTTTTAAAAAAATAATATGGGAAAACCTAAATAGCTTAAGTTATCCATTTACAAAATGAGAAGGACATAACAGAATTTAATGCTTATATTTTAAGTAGACTCGACTTTGAGCAAATTTATATGGTGTTACTTAATATCATACAAAACCCAACTTCATCCATAAGAATCCCCGGCTCAAAATAATTATGCTAGCCCATTATCGTAGATTTGGTAATCTTTATATGTTTACTGTGCTTTGTGTTTTTATTTTATTTGTCATATAAATATAAATATAAATTATTAAACGTATAAAAATTTTTAAAAACTAATACAATATGTATATTAAACATGCCTATTAATATTTTATAAACATTCATATTGTATTTATTAAACGTGTTATTTTCATGCTATATTTTTATATAATGTTTAAAATTATTGGATTCTACGAAACTTTTCATATTATTTTAAAGGTCCAGTTAACGAGTTCCTATAAGATCTTTCATTTTTTCTTTTGAGAAAATATTTTTACATTTAATTAGTTATTTTTACGGAATTTTAAAAAAATTAATGTAATAAATTTTTTTTTTCATTTTTGACACCTTTACTTGTAGACACTGGTTAAGCTCTTTTTTTTTTTTAATGTTTAATTATTAAAAATTGTAAATATTGAACAAATCACCTTCCAAGTGCAACAAATTTCTTTCATTTGGTGGTTTCTTTAACTTCAATGCTAAAAGCGCGATGATTTGAAGGTCTAACCTTTATCCAATTGTGCAAAATATGAAAAATTTGAAAGGATTAATTGAGGTCCAGCTAGTTCTTGAATTAAAATAAATGTAGGAAATAGACCAATACATTTTCTAAATCTATTTAGTTTAGCATAATTTTATCCGAAGTTCGTATTTAACATATTCTTAAAGATTGGTATAAAAATATAATCTTATAAGGATTTTTTAACTACAAAAAATTAGATATATCCATACTTTACATATAGTTATACCCAACAATCATACTTAAATCCAAATAATATAATTTCAAATAACAAAAAGTCGAAGCTTGTTTTAACAAGGAAACCAATGCTCAAAAAAGGAAAGTTGTAAGAAAAACCTTTATGGTCTATATACACAACAGATTTTTCTTTTTCATTTTTTTGCATCATGTTCCATTTGTAGATTGGCAAGCACAATTCACAATTAAAAAAAAAATCACCATTTTTTTTTTGGTTTTTGTTGAATCAAAATTTCATGATTTACGATTCTTCACCGGCATCATCAAGAACATGTTCTCTACACATTGGACAAGTTCCATGCCGGCTTAGCCATTCATCTATGCACTTTAAGTGGAAGATGTGCCCACATCTAGGAAGATTTCTTGCCAATTCTCCATCCTTTAGCCCCTGCGAAAAGAAATATATATATATATATATATAGAAAATCTCATTTGATTGTTATCTGATAAAAAAATACGTTTTTCTCATAGTTCGAGAATAAAGAAAGATGTTGCAAATGTTGAGATTCAACATTTAAATATATTGAATACTATCTTTTAAGATAGCTGCATGAACTAACTAGACTAATCTGATAAACATAAATTTGTTTTCTTTACAGTTTTGAAAAAAAAAGTTGCAAATGCTGGATTCAAACTCCAAATCTATGGGATGCTACCTTCTAAAATAGCTACATAAACCAACTAGATTAATCTGATAAAAAGAGCTTCGCTTTTCTTACCATTTAGGAATTAAAAAAAAGATTGTAAATGACAGAACTTAAATCTCAGATCTATTGAATACTACCTTTTAAGATAGCTCCATGAATCGACTGAGCTAATCTAATAGAAAGAAACATGTTTTTCTCATGGTCCGAGAATTAAAAAGGTTAAAAATGTCGAGATTCAAACTAAAAATCTATTGGATGCTACCTTTTAAGATAGCTAGCTATATGAACTAACTAAGCTAAAACTGATATTTATTTTCTCATTGTTCTTATTCTTCTTGAAATCTTGATCATATATCATTAGTCTTACTTACCTGTATGCAAATCGAACAAGCAGATTCCTCCCTTGATTTGATCATCTCACTATTATGAAATTCATGCAATGGAAGCTTTTGGATGCAAATTCCGGATAAACCTTTTGCTCCATTTACATCATATATGTCTGAGATTTCTCTGTATGTCGATTCCAGTGAGTTCATCTGAAAAATTTTCCCTCAGGTTTCCACATTAGATAACCAAAACCCCCGATGCTTAAAAAGAAATTTGTTTGGTGCCTGAGAAAAAATTTTTTTACTTACTTGCCATTGATAAGCTTTGAGCACTGCTGGACTTACCCATTCGATGAAGACTTTCCCATTTACTAAGCTAACTAATAAAGCTACCTGTAAAAAAGCAAATTAAAGAAGGAAATTAACATTTTTTCCCTTAAAATAGCAATTTTCCACTTGAATGTAACTACAGTGAGGACGAAATTAAAGCAATGCTAATGGTAACATGGAAATCATTTCTCAGATTGGCAAATGATATTATTTATGTTAGCAGGAATAGTCTGAGTGTTAGATATGGATATGTGATCAACATAGTTATATTCAATTTTTTTATAAATTTTTTTATATATTTGAAAGATATTTAGAGGATCATATTCTCATACTAATTTAAAAAAATATATCGAATGCGAATACTTAAAAGAAAAATAAGAGCATAAACTATGTAAGCTACTGTACCTTAGACAATGACTCCCCATCAGCCAATGATTCCAGCAATTGAACAGCTGTGATCGCACCAGCAACAGCTCCAATTCCAGCTCCCCTGAAAAACCCAGTTTCAGTTGTCTGCCCTTTCATTGCTCCAACTACCGTTCCTACTATTGCCCCTCCTAAAAAAAAGGGGGGAAATTGAGTTCAAAGTTCAAACTTCTCAAACCCTTCATGTTTAACACATTCGCACATGAGTAAAAACATCCGATCTTTTAAATATATAATAAAATTTGAGCATACCTATGTGGGAAGCATATGGTATCCCACACTAACATAAGATAGAAAAGATTAGAAGAGGTAAACTTCGCACGAACTTTCCATTGTTAGAACCAAAATAGTGACAAAAATATATATATATACAATTCTGCATCTATATTTTGATGTAACTGAGAATTCCAAGAGGTAACTGACATGCTATAAAAAATATTAAATGAAATAATTAGAAAAGAGAAACTAAAAACGTTACAGATTTTCTAGTTGAAACAAAGATTTTTTTCTCAATAAAGGAACTGGTAGATTTTGATTTTGATACTTCCGAACAACGGAAAATGCACAAATCTGAAGTGTTAGTGGCTTTGTTGATGAAAAATCCAAGTAGCTGAAAAAAGCTCCAAGGGAAATATAAACAAACTGTTGGGGGGCAAGATTTTGAGTCAAAGAAAGCCATTACCTAAAGCAAAAATGCAGATGAAAGCAGCAAAGATTGATCTTTTCAACACTTTAATTAAGAACCCAATTCCAAGATCTCTCATTTTAGCAAAAACCCACAAAGAAACAGCTTCTCCAGCTCTAATTGCTACCTCAGTTATGCCTGGAAACCACTCCTTTAACATTGGAAAAAAAAAAGTTTGAAAGATTACTTGAATGTTAGAAATGGAAGAACAGGGTTTTTTTTACCGAGTCTTGGATTGGGGGGGGGGGGGGGGGGAGACTGCGGTATAAATACAGAGCATTTATAGCGGCCGGCATTAACGAAGTACTTGGCTAAACTAATGCATGCACGAATTAACAAGGCAAGTTAGATTCTCTTGGGAAATGAAATGACATAAATCAATACAATGAAAATAATTGTGACTTGAGCATTATTGATTATTGATAAATAAAGTTGATAGTGTTTTATGAGCATTTTTAAGATGAAGGTTTTTTTTTTAAATTTAATTCATTATTTTTAGAAAATTTTTAAAAATTACATATTAAACACATTTATCTTTTCATATATTACTTTAACTGCATAACAATTGCCATAAGATAATTATATTAAAGAATGTTTTTAGTTAAATTAAAGTTAATATTAATTTTATATTAATTAAATTGTCGAGATTATAAAAATTTCATGGTTTTTTTTTTTATAATTTGAATTAATTCGATTTTTTATTGAGTTTTGATGCTATAATTTTCGTATTGAAACACTTTAGTATGCTTTACAAAAAAAATATTAATTGCATTTAGGTGAGATATTTAAAACCAAATAGATTTTTGTGGAATATACGTCATTTGCATGGTCTGGTGAAGAAAGCTACCATTTGGCCCTTTCATGTCTAGAGTTGCTTTTTATTAGGACAAGATTTAGTTTAAGGACAACATATTATAATCATCAACATTGATTGAGGTCTGGAATATATCAAATGAAATTAAACTCACGGCTCATTTTGATTGATTTATGTTGCCATTTATTTTTTAAAAAATATTTATCAAAAAACTCGTGTTATGTAGATCGAAATAAAGATAAAAATATTTAATTAAAAATTATGCATAAAGGAAAGTAAATAGATAAATATTTGGATTTCAATAAGATTTAAGATCAAAATCAATA
>JAQSVH010000005.1:9067822-9078035 GCA_029448705.1 Adansonia digitata | reverse complement strand
TGTGTGTGTGTGTTGTGGGAAATGAGGATTTTTAAGCTTTGGGATTTCTTTGTTATTTTTAATGATTGAATGCTTAAGTGAATTTTGAGAAAGAAGTGAGTGAAGTTGGGTTTTTGTTGTGCATAGCTGATTGTTTGGTTTCAGTGAATCAAGGTAAGGGTTTTCTTTGGTTGTTGAGGAATGTGGGATAAAGAATTTAAAACTTTTCTTTTATGCTGAGTTTTTCATATTTCTAATAATTTTGTTTCATGTTACTATTGGTTGAAATTCGAAGCCTAATAGATCAAGCTGGTATCTGTATTGAACTTATTCGAAGGGGGTGTTTACATTGGTTCTTGAAGTAAGACACAAAGAGATTCATTTTTTTTCCTTTGTAAGTTTCCATCAGATACGCAAGATTAATTTTTTGTTGGTTTTGAAGTAAGATATTCAAGAGAACTTTTTGTTAGTTCTTGCAATAAGTTATTCAAGATTCATGTTTCCTCCTTTTAAATTTCAGTATTTTAGAAACCAAATTTCTTCAAGTTTACTTGATTGATCAACTGAACTTTGGTCCAATATATATGGCTGATAAGCATGTTCGTTTGCTTCTTTTGTACAATAATCTGAATTAAACAATAATTCCAAAGACAAAAATTTTAGAAGCATTATCTAATTTGTTTGCTAAATACCATATTGCGTTTTACATTGTTGCTGCCATTTATATTCGTTTATATCATTTCCAATGCCTTAGCAATTGATATCTTTGTGTAATTTTGGTTTAAAATTTTTTATTGCCATGATATTCTTTTGTTACTATAATTCTTGAAACTTCTCCTATCTTAATTATTTGCCATTGTTCGTGACTCTTTCTGTTAGGTTTTTATGTCAATTAGATGGGTAAAGTGCTGTTTCTAGCCAGTCAATAAGGTACGTATGCGTAGTTCTCTACTACTGGTTTGTTCTTTTCATGTGTACCTCAAGATTTAAAAGAAAATTATGTTAATGTCTATTGAATGCTTTCCCATGTGCAGGCTAGGTTGAAGTGGTACAGTAAATGGAAATAATGGATGCACAAAACCCTCTTATAGGAGAAGCCACTTGTGGTACTTTACTGCAGAAACTGCAGGTAATTTTGCTTCTAACTTTGTTCTCTCCAATAAAATCTTTGTTTCTGGTGCATATCTGTATGTAGAAATATAGCCGGTAAAATGTTCTGGAATCGATTGAAGGAAATATGGGATGAACTTGGTGAAAGTGACGAAGAGAGAGACAAAATGCTTTTTCAGATAGAGCAAGAGTGCTTAGATGTGTACAAGAGAAAAGTTGAGCAGGCTGCGAAATCAAGAGCACAACTTCTTCTGACATTGTCAGATGCCAAACTTGAACTTTCGACTCTTGTATCAGCTCTTGGGGACAAAAGTTTTCTCAGCAGTGTGAGTGATCACTTAATTTCACCTTATATTCGTAGTTACTGTAGATAATAGGAAGTTATTACTTTCTGTATGCAAATCAATGGTTTTTATAAGTTTACTGTAGGATACTGTGAGCTGGATTCCTAATTGTTCCTTTGGGTTTGCTTACAGCCGGATAAGGCATCAGGAACAATCAAGGAACAACTTGCTGCTATAGCACCAGTGCTCGAACAGCTGTGGAAACAGAAAGAGGAGAGAGTTAAGGAGTTTTCTGATGTACAATCACAGATTCAGAAGATATGTGGGGAAATTGCAGGGAATGCTGGTGAGCAGACTGTTGCTCCTGCGGTGGATGAGTCTGACTTGTCCTTAAAGAAGTTGGATGCATATCAACTAAAGCTTCAGGAACTTCAAAAAGAGAAGGTTAATTCATTGCCTTAGATATTCCGGCATCTAGACTTTGCATGCATTCACTACCACTAACTTCTCATTACATTGCAGAGTGATCGCCTGCGTAAAGTCCATGAATTTGTCAGCACTGTGCACGATGTCTGTGCTGTCCTCGGAATGGACTTCTTTAGTACTGTAACTGAAGTTCATCCAAGCTTAGATGAAGCCACAGGTGTGCAGGCAAAAAGCATCAGCAATGACACACTATTTAGGTTGGCCAAGACTGTCTCAGCTTTAAATGAAGATAAGAAGCAGAGGCTTCATAAGGTATTTCGGTTGTACATGGTAGTTCGTTTTTTTTTTTTTTTCCTGCTTGAAAATGTACTTCCTGTTTCTCGTACTTGAACTATTGAATGTAGATAGATGACCTAATGGACTCTTCTTTATACCGGACATAGATATAAGAGCTACTATATTCAACTTCATTCTTCTGTTCCAAGAAGTTAAAAGTTAAACTATGAAATCAACATGTTTCCCTTTTGACAGGTTCAAGAGTTAGCAACGAAGCTAATTGATCTTTGGAATTTGATGGACACTCCTGAAGAAGAAAGGAGATTATTCGACCATGTTACCTGCAACATCTCTGCATCAGTTGATGAAGTGACTGTTCCTGGTGCTCTAACTCTGGATCTAATTGAGCAGGTAATCAAGTTTCTTAGTTGGTTGTTTAAGTTCGAGTAAGAACAGTTGCCTACTTGTATCTTCATTGTCCTGAAGGCAGAGGTGGAAGTCGAAAGGCTTGATCAGCTAAAGTCAAGCAGAATGAAGGAAATTGCTTTCAAAAGGCAAGTGGAGCTTGAGGAGATATTTGCCCATGCTCATATAGAGATAGATCCCAAGGCTGCTAGGGAGAAAATTATGGCTCTGATTGATTCTGGGAATGTCGAGCCTGCCGAGTTGCTGACTGACATGGATAATCAGATAGCTAAAGCAAAAGAAGAAGCCCTTAGTCGAAAAGAAATATTGGACAGGGTTGAAAAATGGATGTCGGCTTGTGAAGAAGAAAGTTGGCTTGATGACTACAATCGGGTATATATGATTTCTCCCTCAACTTCTCATTCTCTCTGGCTTCTTGCTCCCACCTCTCTCTCCTTTATGGGTCGATATGTCGGTCTGCATTGAAGATGTCAGGAACAATTCTGACAATCTGGCCATAACATTTTTCCTAACATGATATAATTAAGAACTCGGCTTGAAGTGTTGTGACTTGATCTTTGTCTTGCTAAATAGTAAATGATATGTACCTTAGTGCTTATCCTTGAATCCATCAACTTATTCTGATATTCACTGATAAATGTTCTGGATTTGGCATTTATGAGTGGCCGTTAGCTCATCAGCGTTTGTAAGATTCATGCCACTGTACCTCTATATAGGAAAAAGTAGAAAAATAGCACTAAAGACAAAGACGCAGATTTAATGGTTTTCTTCCCTGTGAATGCACTTAAGCTTATTTCCTCTACCTGACAATGAACGTTTCAGTTCCGTTGATATTTTCCTGCTGGAACAGGATGAGAACAGGTACAATGCAAGCAGGGGTGCACACTTAAATCTCAAGCGTGCCGAGAAAGCTCGTATTCTGGTCAACAAAATTCCAGGTAGAATCATCGAGAGTCACATATACAGGATGGTGATTCATATGCCATTGGTAAAACAATATGTGCATGTGCATTTTTATGTTCATGATTTTGTTCAACGGAAGGTAATAATGTTGCTATAAATACAAAATCTCCCTGAACCATCTTTAGCAATGCTGATGCTGAATAGAAAGTATGCCCTAAATTTTGTTCTCAACTTCCTTCTTAAGAGTTTAGTAATCGAAATAGAAATTTAAATCTCCAAGGTGGAAGTTTGATTGTGAAGAAAGTTAATGTATATATACCTTAAGGCGGTCACCATATTGGATATGGCTGATGCATGGGATATCCCATTTTAAGAGATGAAATAAAATGATTCTCTGAAGTTTTCTCCCATTGACGGCATAGTTGCCTTTAGATCCTACAACTTAGATCTGCTTAGCATGCATGTATGGCCGGATTTCTCTTTTCTTTTCTTTTTCTTTTGTATTAATTTGTTTAATTGGCTTGTTTTAGGTATGGTGGACAATTTGGTTGCCAAAACTCGAGCTTGGGAGGAAGATCGCGGCATATCATTTACGTATGATGGCGTTCCCCTCCTTGCCATGCTAGATGAATATGCCTTGCTTAGGCAAGAAAGGGAAGAAGAGAAGAGGAAGCTTAGGGTAAAATTTTGATTCATTATCAGTTCTAATTATATAACTTTTATGTTGTTTAACTCTTCATTTTTTTTGGAAGTATACCTATGTTCGACACCTGTATCTGACACATTTTCGGATATGGCTATGGGTATATAACCCTCTAAGAACCCTCCAAATGCATGAAAAATCTTTAAAAGAAATTGAACGTATCTGTATTAAACACTTATCTATATTTGACACTCATATCTGAGTCTGAGTAAAGTGATCTCAATTTGCATGATACTGTGTTCTTTTTTTACTTTACTAAATCTAATATAACTTATGAACCTACAGGATCAAAAGAAGTTCAGTGAGCATCAAAACACCGACCAAGAGGCCATCTTCGGTTCAAGGTCAACCCCTTCTCGACCAGCTGGTACAAATAAGGTGGTGGGACCTCGAGCAAATGGAGGAGCTGCCAACGGAACTCCCAGCAGACGGTTGTCTCTAAATCCTACCCAAAACGGAAGCCGATCTGCAGCTAAAGATGGGAAGAGGGAAAGTATGAGACTGGCAGCTCCGGCCAACTACGTTGCCATATCAAAGGCAGATGCTGCCTCCCATGTTTCCGGAACCAATCCAGTTCCGGCATCACCCTGATAATAAATGAGAGATTTTACACCCTTTGTCATGTTATTAGTGTTTTTACCAGATATTGTAATGTTTAGTATATTGGTCGGAATCAAACAGCTGTTGTTGTTGGGATATATGGTCAGTGAGTGGAGAGTATACTGTTATTAGATGTGTAATATTGTGATATTTGGCATTTTTCAAGCTGGGTTTTGAGTCGTTTCATTGCATTACTCAGATTTGTTATTACATTTTCTCGAAGAAAAAGCAAAAGAAAAACAAACAGAAAAACATACGTTGTTCTAGCAAGCTTACGAGCAGAGTCGGATCGTCATTCGAAAAAATTAAAATCTAAGTTCAAGTTCGAATTTAGTTTCGATTTAACAATATGAATTATTATTCAAAATATAATAAAAAATTAAAAAATTAATTTTACTTGATATTTATATATTTTTATAATTAAATTTAAGTAAAAAATATTACTTCAATTAATACTCAATGATCTAAGTTAGGTCAAGTCTGATCAAGAAAAACCAACTCAAATTTAAGCGGGTTATTCGATCCTTAAATAAGCCTATTGGCAATGAAATATAAGGTTCAAGAATTTTGGTAATTCAAATCTGGTTGTACCTTGAATAAAAATTTTAATAATACAAGTTGGTTCTGTTGGACCTTGAATAAAAATTTTAAGAATTCACCGTTAGTTTGAATTAATATTTAATAATACAAAATTTTTTATTTAAATTTAACTATAAAAATATATAAATATTAACATTAAATAATTTTTTTAATATTATTTAAACAGTAAAACAAATCAAATTGAGATCAAATTTGGGCTTGGGTAAAAAAATTTTTGGGCCACTCAACCTATGGACAAGTTCTACTTAAAAACCTTACATAGGCCGAAGTCTAAGGATAGGAAAAAGATTGTAAATGCTGAAATTTAAATCTTAGACTTTTAAATGTTATCTCTTAAGAATGGCTACCACATAATAATATTAGACACGATTATGCGAATTTGACACAAATAAAGTAATTAAAACAAATAACACGAATATGTCTCAAAATTAACGCAGCATGAATTATTAATATATCAAAATTTATATAAATATAAAACAACTTAAATACAAACATGACATTGCAAAATAAACTATATGAATTATCAAATTTAAACTGCATAAACCACGAATCTATGTCTCAAAATTTATACAACATGAATTATTAATATATAAAAAAATTATATAAATATAAAACACCTTAAATACAAATATGACATAACAAAATACACGAATATATGAATTATCAGATTTAAACTGCATGAACCAACTGATTTAAAACTACGATTTCTTAACACAACATTTCAGTAAGGAATAAATCATTTTTACTTTGCATTAAAATTTACAAAGTTTCCAATGACAACCAAAACCCTAAAAAATCTCAATATATATATATATATATATAATATACAATGTAATATTCTTTGTCAGCTTGCACCTGCCCATACTTCTTACGTACATAACAAATAAACACGGTTGAATTTAGTATGAACATCAAGTATTCAAGCTGTTAACAATAAATTCGAAGTTGGTCGAGGATCATATCGATCTTTGAAGCTCAAATCACTGCAAACTATAACCCTCGAATCAAATTGGATGATGTCAGCATTCTGGAGTGTAAAACCATTGGGAAGTGGCAAAGGGAAGCCATTTTTAAGATGCAAGTTCAGGTATGGCATGAAGAAGGTTTTGAGGATGGTTGCCATTGCGGCCTGTAACAATATTGTCACCCGACTTTTCATTAGATTGCATAAAAAATTTGAGTGTTAAATCGATCATCTTAGCTAGTTTTTTAATGACTATGTTACTCGGGCGTAAGGGTGAGTGTTAGATACGAGTATGTATTTGATACGAATTTAAGATGTCAGTTTAGATATGACGTGAAGAAGGTTTTGAGAATGGACTGACATTGCAGCCTATAACAATATTGTCACCAGACTTTTAATTAGATGCATAAAAATTTTGTTAATGCTTACGTTATTTGGATTCGGAGATAAGTTTTGGATATAAATATGTATTTAATACAAATATGCATGATTTTTTTTCTAATTTTTTCCTATATTTGGAGGATTGTATCCTCATCCCCTTTCCAAACATGTGTCAGCTATCTTACTTAGATTTGGTTGTGCCCGATATGGGTATTTTCATTTTTTTCTAAGTTTTTTCATCTATTTGGAGGGTTATATCCTTGTACCCTTGTTTGAAAATATGTCAAGACACAAGTACTCCAAGAAAAATGAAAAGTCCAACATCGTAGTACATCGGACATAGATATTTCAAAAAAAAAAAAAAAAAGAAAAATCGAAGTAACATAGGTTAATGCCACATTAATGTCAAAATCCAAAGTTCATAATAGATTAAACTGATAAAAATGAATATGTATTGTCAGTCTAGTTCATACTTCATAGTACCTACATGAACATTAGAAGTTATAACAATTTTAAACTATGTTATTAGAGTTCGTGTGAGAATATCGAATATGGATATAAATTCAACACGAGTATATTTAGTATTTTTTTATTGTTTTTTCATGTATTTATAAGGTCTTTGGAGGATCATAACTAATACTAATATTCGAATATGTGTCGAATGTTGGACGTGGATATTTAAAAAATAAACATATAAAATGTCAGAACAACTTATAATACCTGAACAAGATGCATGTGAAGATCACCAATATTGCTCCATCCCAAAGATGCTGTGAAGTTGACTAGCTTAATGCTACCAGCAAGATTGTTCCCATGTATTTCAGCAGAACATGATGCACTTATCATCTGCAAAACAAAATACATTATATAATTATTACAATCATAATTATATTACTTGGACTCCAATGTGCGTTTCGGATATTGGAATGTATCTAGCACGGATATGTTTAATTTTTTAAAGTTATTCCATGTATATAGGTTGTTCTTGAAAGATTATATCCCATGCTCATGTTCAAAAGTTTACCCGACATGGGTATAAAATCACGAATACTTCAAGAAAAATAAAGAATCAGAGCAATATAGCTAAAAGATGATAATCATATCAGCCTAGCATATACCAATGTGATGCAAGCTACTGGCACAACTTCATCGGAATCTAAAACCTCAAAAATCATATCTGCATAAATGGTGGTGGTGATATCATCTGCAATTCGTATGATTGGTGGAGAAGTTACTGTTAGACTAAGACTCATGTCATCATCTGGATATTGCTCGTACAGTTGAGGTATAATGTATCTCCATCCAGCAGTGTTCATCAGCGACTCGGGTATTTCGTCAACTGTCCAATGCATATAATCAGCCTGCCCAGCAGAAGAATATATGTATTAGCTAAATTACTCAGATTCAGGTGCGAGTGTCAAATACGAATATACGTTCGACAAGGATATGTTTAATTTTTTTCTAAGTTTTTCTATATATTTGAAAGGTCGACAAGGATCATATACACATACCCATATTTGGATATGCATCGGACGCAGATAATAGACACCAATATTTTAAGAAAAATGAGGAATCGGAGCGATATGGTGCATTAGTTTAACCATCTAAATGAAATTAATAACATTTTCGATGTAATTTTTCTGTAATCTCAAGATCAGCTTAAGCAGTGAATTGACAAACTAAAGAAAAGAAAGCTCCAACAAGTTTTTTTGTTGAATTCTATGTTGCCCAACTCTTCATTTTTATTAATGTACTCATTCTCGACATATTTTCGAATATGACTACAAGGATATAACCCTTTGGGACCATCCAAATATATCGAAAACCCATGTTGTACGCATATTCCATATCTGAAACTCTTCCCTGATTAACATCATTTGAATAACAAGAAAACCTAAGGGTTCCGAAGTTTACACCCATAGAAACTTACATTGAAGTATACAGATGCAGCAGATTCAAAAACATTTTCATGTAATGAAATTTCAACCATCTTTGCCGAACCCTTGCAAGAATGCAAATCTTGTAATCCTTTCCGGTAATAGTTTGAAACCAAAATCCGATCTGCGCCATTGAATAAACCATTGATTTCGAGCTCTATCGAAGAATCGGTTAAAACGGGGTCGTCCACGAAGGTAACATTCAATGCAACAACACTATTAATTTGAAGTTGTTTTGGAAGTGATTGCAATAACGAGTCAAGCTTTATTATCCCTTCTCTGATCTTCTTGATAATGGCATTTTCAATTGCTGACACTATTTTCCCTTGGAAAGCATCAATTATCCTGGAAAATGAGTTTGAATAAATGCAAATAATCATCAGATATCTTTAACATGAATGACATTGGTCTCAAGTAGATTTCAAGGTCGAAATTGGAAATAATCCTCCAGGAATCATATGTTTATACTTATGTTACTCAGACTTCGACGTGAGTATCGTATATGGATATGTGTTCGACATGAGTATGTTCAAAATTTTCTAAATTTTTTCATGTATTTGGAGAGTTATATTCCCATATCCATGCTTAGAAACATGTTGAACATGATAGTCAGACACGAATATTTCAAGAAAAAAGAAGAATCAAGCACCACACCTAAAGGATTAACGTGTTTGGTTCCACAGACTTCACATGTTTATGAGTTCTTTTTACTGATGTACAATACTGTTAGTTTATTACTCAGGCTTGAGTGTGAATGTAGGACACGAGTATATCTAAAATTTTCAAGATTTTTTTGTATTTGGAAGGTCCTCAGAGAATCATATCCCCGTACCTATGTTCGGATATATTTCGAACGTGGACATCGAACATAAAAATTTCAGGAAAAATGAAAAATCTGAACAATGATTACCTACCCTTGATAAAGCCAAGATGCTCCACCATCAACTTTTAGGGAGATATCTTCCACATGACATCCATAATCCAATAATAATAGCTTGAGAGTTCCTTCTTGGTTTATTATAGCTGCTGTAAGCCTCACTTCCATGCTTTGAACCTATGTAGAAAAAGCACCACATGATGCTGTATGAACCAGCAAAGTATAAAGAATACTAGGTTTACAAAGCATCTTAAACAATCAAAATTTTCTATGTTATTTGATCTTAAGTGTGAGCGTTAGATACGGATATGTGTTCAACACGAATACGTTGAAAATAGCCACAAGTACCAAACTATTCCTAGGCAAAGATTCAATTAGTGGATAAGCACTTAAGCCTCCTTAACTCTATCAAATGATAGGGTTTACTTAGACTCGGGTGTAAATATTAAATACAGGTATACATCCGACAATGGATACATTCAAATTTCTCTAAGTTTTTTTTTCATATTTTTGAGGGTTTTTTAAGGGTTATATTTAATGCCTATGTCCCAAAATGTGTCAGACATGAGTACTTAAAACAAACTGAAAAGTCAGAGCAACATGGTTCCAGCTGTTAACCAAAATCAGTACCCTGAGCAAAAGGGTCTTGCAAATGGCGTCTCATATACAACCAGGAAGAAACTATTTGAATTTCTCAAGCTATCAAACTTCGAAGTAAACATTCCTTTACAATAAACAGATTAAAAC
>JAQSVH010000005.1:8995963-9016787 GCA_029448705.1 Adansonia digitata | reverse complement strand
AAAGCTGCTTGATTTTGGAACTGGGTTGTTTCCGGATCTTTGATTAGTGCCAGATATTCCAACAAAAATTATCAAATTTCCTTTTTTAACTGTCAAAGTCATAAAGCCAGAGCCCAAGGTGAATGTAATTCATATTTTCTTCTATTTTTATTGCATTTAAAAATTTCAAGTTATTAACAAAGTTGGGAAATTTTCATTGGGATTTTTACTTTTACTCCTCCTTGGATTCCGGTTTTTAATGAAGAAAAAGTTCGTTGCTTTATTGTTTTTCTCAATACTAAGACTCTGAAAAGTCTCAAGAGGTTTCCAAGCTAAGCTCACTTAAAAATTTCAACTTTTCAGAGGTTTCGCTTTCTGGTTAATTAAGGTTGGTTTCTGTTTGATTTTAAGCTCTGGGTTTTCCAGGGTTACGCTTTCAAAGCTATTTAGAGAATCAGGTTCAGCTTTTAGGTTCTTGACTTCTTGGTTTCTTGGTTTTAATATTGAAGAATTTTTGTGTTAAAAACTATGGTTTTGAAAGGTTTGCTTCATTTTTTTTTGAAGGTTTTAGCTTAAAAAATATTCACATCTTTGAGTCTTTGGCTACTGGATTTTTGAAAATTTTGCTTTCTTAGTTGTAAGCTTTCTTGGGTTTTAGCTTTAGCATGCTTGTTAATTTGGCTTCAATTTCAAATTATCATGTACTAGGGTTTTGCGTGAAGAATTTGGGGTTTTAGGTTCAAATTAGGTTTTTGATTTAGGAATTGTTTGTTAGTGTTAGCCTTGAGTCCTAGAATCTTTCTTTATTTTTGGAATTGGTTTGGAGAATTAGACTTGATTTCAAGAAGGTTACTTTCTTTTGCTTTTCCAGGTTCATTTTCTTGGTGTTTTTATGGATTCTCCACTGTCAGTAGTATCACCATTGAAGAGCTGTGTTGTGGCGGAGCCCGAGAAGCTGAAATCCGAATTTTTTGCTACAAACTCCGGTGGCTTATCGAATGCTTCTGAAGTTAACAGAAAGGAAGCTGTTGTGTCGAATCGAGACAACTTCATCGGTATTCTCGATGTTTATGTTTATCAGGCAAGGGACATACATGACATCTGCATTTACCACAAGCAGGATGTCTATGCTAAGCTTTGCCTCACCAGTGAGCCCGATAGCGCGGTTTCCACCAAGATCATCAATGGTGGTGGGAAGAATCCGGTGTTCAATGAAAACCTTCGACTTGATGTTCGAACCGTTGATTCATCTTTCAAAATCGAGATATTCATGATGAGTCGAGTCAGGAATTATCTTGAAGACCAGTTGCTGGGGTTTGCATTGGTGCCACTGTCTGAAGTACTCCTCAAGAATGGGAAATTAGAGAAAGAATTCGCTCTTTCTTCAACCGATTTGTTCCATTCGCCTGCCGGTTATGTCCAACTGTCTCTTACATATGCTGGATCATCTCCTGATGTAATGGCTATTCCAGCAATGCCTATGGATTTGGTTGCTGATGAGACTGTTAAGGATTCGGAAACAAGTGAGTGTGAATTAGAAAAGATCGAGTTTCCGGATCCGAAAATCGTGAATGAGAACCAGATGATGGTTTCTGAGTATTTTGGGATCCCATGTTCCAATTTAGACTCTGAAAGTTTAATCACCTCTGATGCTGAGAATCAAGTTAATGGAGTGGAAAGCGTGTCAATCCAATTTCACAAGCTTGATTCTCCTCTAAGCAGTGTGTCAACTAATGGGGTTTCGTCACCATCAGCTGCTTCGAAAACTTCAACTCAGGAACACATTTCTGCCCCAAAAGAGAAAACTGTGGATGTTGGAGATGCCGACAGCGTTTCCTCAGGGGCACGAAGCAGCGATTCCATCTCGAAACCTGTTGTTTCAATCAATATTGAGCCTGACCAAACGCTGGTGCAGCAGGAGATTGTAGACATGTACATGAAAAGCATGCAGCAATTTACTGAGTCATTGGCTAAGATGTCACTACCTCTAGACATAGACAGTGGGCCAACTAAATCAGAGTATTCGAGTAGAACAAGTGATCAGAAAGTACAGGCATCGAAAGATGGCAGCTCTCGAGTGTTCTATGGAAGCAGGGCTTTTTTCTAAGCTTCCTGTTCCTCTGATCAAAGGAAGACCACACTGGTGAGTTTCGATTTTACGGTGGAGACTGGAGACTAATACTAATAGTGTAAATATAATAATGTATCGTGTAATGTGTTGTTTTCATTTGTGCCAGCGGTTGGAACCTGATTTTACGATCGTTATTTTGCGGTTTAGGTGGAAAATCATGATTTGTAATATTACTATCTATGTTCCATTCGCAACTGCTGTTAGTACATATGAAAAACTTTTAATTTTATGAACATGTCTTCCTCCCGCTGATTTCAACTTTCAATAATTGCAAATCACATTCCATCTATGTTGCCACTTTCATATGGTGATTTAGAGGCAAGAAGTTAGATCAGGTAATATTAGAAACGGTTACATGAATATAACACAGATAAAATTATTAAAATACGACACGACATGAATATTTTCTTAAATTCATGTTCATATGCATCAAGATATTTTGAATTATGATGCAATTTTCTGTCATTTACATCAGTATGATCCAAAATGAAGATTATTACAGTTGGTAAGAAAGATCATTTGAATTATGATATTCATGGTCCAAGTAGGTTCAATCTAACAAACCTGAGATTTAGGTCAGTTGGCATCTTGTAAGTAGATATAATCTTTTTTTTTTTTTTTAAATTTTCAGATTATAGTTTCTTTTATACCAAATTTTTTTTTTCAGTCTAAAACCTCAAAAATAAGATCTTAAATACATTGAATCAATATAAAAAAGTTTTATCTTTAAAAGAAATATGGCACGAGCCAGGATTGTTACCATTTTTTTTTTCTAATCCATGTGTTTCAGTTGATTCTTCTTCATTTCGCACTTAAATGGAGGGCTATAACACAACTTTTTGACCTTTTTTTTAGCTTTTTTTCTTAAATTTACTTTTCCTTAATTCTTTCTCATTGGAGAGAATGAAGAATCCTAGTGAAGTAAGTAGGCATTTGAGTATAGGACAAATTAACCTGATTCATTCTTGATTTAGATTAGATCGTGATTCAAAAATGTTAAATTATTTTTTTTGAATAATTTTTATTTATAAAATTTTGTTCAAAGCCAAATCTATATAGAGAGTCGGATAATCTAACCCTTGGATCGATCTGAGGGCCACCAAAACTCCTATTTAATAACGAAAGATTTGTCCATGAGTTGGGTCAAATCATGATTTAAAAATTTTTAAATTTTTTTATATCGATTTATATTTATAAAAATCTTGTTTAAGATCAAATCTATACAAACGAAAAAATCGTCTAACCTTTGGATCGATATGAGAGTACCAACAATCCAATTTAAGTTCAATTTTCTTTTTCGCTAAAGCCATGTTTGGACATTCTCAATAAATTTTTAATAAGGCCACAGGTTGAGGATCGAAAAAAAATTTATAAATATTAAAATTTAAAATTTAAATATATTAAATATTATTTTTTTAAAAATAATTATATAAATTAATTAAATTAAATTTTAATTTTTAAATTTTTATAAAATTTTCTTGGTCTCAAGTAACGTACAAATTGGCCAACATGTGAATTTGCAGTACAATAGGGCCGTTCAAAATTTCTGCCTAGTTTGGACCACCGCAGTAAATGTCGTATTCACTCGGAAAAATAGAACCATATTTTCCCAGTTTTTCCATGCATGATTTCATTCCTAAGATTGAACAATTGGGGCACCAGAAACGATTACGGTTCGATCGGATTGTGGGTTAATTTTTTATTTATTTTAATTTGTAGTTTTTTAAAATATTAAAATATTTTAAATTAATATTTATATATTTTATAATTAATTTAAATAAAATTTTTATTATTTAAATAATAATTTAAATAAAGTTAAATAAACTCGAATTATTTAATATTTTAGTAAAGCATGACCTAATATGATTAAACTTATCAAATTAAATAAATAATTTAATTTTTAAAAAACCAACTATCACGTTCTATTTATTCTATTATGTTTTATTGATTTTTTGAAAAAATTATACCATGAACCATTTTCACCACGTCATCTATGGTTCTATTCAATTAAATTTGCTAGTTATTTTTTTATATCAACTTTTTTTAATATCATACAAAAGTCCTTAAAGTTATTAAATAAATAACTTATGTAAAAAAGATGACTGATATAAATAAATTTAATTAGATGAAAATATAAATGACGTACTGAAAAAAACTCATGAAATAATTTTTCGACTTTTTTGGCAAGACAAGGTGAAGTCATTGCACCCCAGATTTTTTTTTTAATTGTCTAAGCACCCAAGAAATTTTTTGATTTTGTTTTTTGACAAATATTTATGAACCAAGAAAAAACAACACAATTGGAAAAAAAATTTCCCTGTTCATATGACGTTAGAGAATATAATTTATGTATTTATATTATTTTTATATAATTTTATATATTTTGATCGTGTTTAAGATATTATTTATCTAAATAAATGTTAATATGTTAGTAATTCGTATTATATAGATTTTGACATATTTATAAATTTGTATCGTGTTTATATTACTTTTTTGTGTAGTACTTTTGTTATATTTTTCAATTATTTTTTTGTATCATATTCATATGATGTCTAAAGTTTCTAGGTCTTGCCCTAAAGTTTAATTTAGAAGCAAATGTTATGATTCTGGTAACTTTAAAGGGCCATTTGGCTTGGAAAATATTTCATTATCGGGCATAATATAACATTTCATCTTAAGATTGCCTTGTTTGGTTAAAAAATATTACTCAATCTTTGTATTGTTATATTACATACAGTGCTCAAATTCAGTAATACTGAGAGGCCGTTTGGTTTGGAGAGTATTAGATTACCAAAAGTAATAATATTATCCTTTACATGATTACCAAAGCACATTTCTATTAATCTGACATGCATGTGTTTGGTTCGTCTCCCTTTATTCAATATTGTAGTGTTTGGTCGGCCAGAAATATAACATTTCAAAGTAATTAGATTACTAAAATATCTTCTAGGGGGTTTACTTGAGATCGTATTATATTTTTTGAAGTAATATAAGATTTCATCATGCCATTATCGTGTTTGTTTCAAAAATATTCTCGAATCTCGGTAATGTGTTTTTATGTATACTAACATGATTTGGTTATATAGGGGTAATATCATACCTACTTTTTTTTTGAGGTTATGGAATATTCTCAAAGTAATGTGAAATTGTGCCATATCTCTATTTTTATTGTTTTTAGGTTATTTTATCTTCAAACTTAAATAAAATTACAACTTAAAATTAAACATATCTAAATATAATTAATTTTACTTAAAAATTTATTTATACTTGATCTTTTTTTACTTCTTAGATGAAATATTCTTTAAAAAATTGTAATTATAAATTTTATGGTTTAATATGTAACTTTATTTTAAGAGAAAAATAGATATTCATTATTGAATATTAATTTTTAATAGTCATAAAAAACACTTTGTTTATTCATTTATATTTTGAAGGGAGTTTGGGAAATTTATCTATAATACCATCTAGCAAAGCCACCCTAAACAATTAATAAGAATATTTTCTCTGATTCAATATCCACTGTTGCATTCAAAATCAACATTACCTTATTAGGAGCCAATAGTACATGGCATGTTTTCATCCATTATGATTCAAATTCTTTTATTCACAATTATCACATAGTACTATTTATTTTAGTTTTATACAAAAACACTATATTTTTATTTCTTAATGTTAAACACTTGGTTTTATTTCATTGTTGTAAGTATGATTTTGTCTTATAGTTAAAAACATGATAATGCAAGCAAAATGCATGTAATACAATATAAGTACAATTTAATTTTCTTATCTTGTAATACTGACAATGTATCTTTGAACATGTTTAATCAGAATAAGACATAAAAGACAATTTAACACACTGGTGTGGATTTATAGTCAGTCAAATTACTTATTTTAAAATAAAAATACAAAATACAACTCATATTACAAGTTATTACCTAGTATTGGCTAATACAAAGGTAAAGATATTTTAGTAATGTGATAATTTTAGAATGGTGCATTCTTAACCAACCAAATATATTAAACTTTAACGAAGGAAGGGTTAACCAAATGCATGCATGTAAAATTAATGAGAATGTAACTTTGTTATCTCGTAGGAAATAATGCTATTACTTTTGATAATCTCATATTCTCTTAACCAAACCTCTTAGTATTACGAACAAGAAAATAAAATTTTTCCAGACATAGGTGTTTATTCCGACATGTTGCTAACACAACCATTAAAGTCTCAAAATAATTCTACAATTCTTATGCTTCAAGTAGAAAACACATAACCATACATAATTAAATTGATCAATAAGAAGTTTTACCCTACATAATTTATTCAAATTTACAAGAAAATTGAAATCATTTGTTAATCTGCAAAATAAGTAAAGTTGTGTAAACTCCAATAAAAAAATCACATAATTAATCCCTTACTATAATAATCATAATCATAATGAAATGCACGATTGCTATTTTTCATATCACTTGTACTTCGGTGAAGCAATTCTTCTTGTTGTTCTAAAACATTTAAATATTAATATTCTAGAAATACAGTTTGGGCAACCCTTAAATCCTTATACATCTTGTAGCAAGTTCCAAAATAACCCAGAACTTGTAGTTTAGCTTTATCCTAAGTTTTATAAATTCTTGGCCTAGGCCCGTAAAAAACAACTTAATATTTTTCAATCATTTTCAAATAGTCTGAAAACATAAAAGAATTATCAAGTTTATAAATGGGAAACATAAGAGTCAACTCATTTATGTAAATGCAAAATGACCAACAAATGCATATATACTTTATAACAATGTTTATTAAAGTCTCTATTGCATAATCTTTAGAATGGCCAATAAATGTATGTGGCACAAATTCCAGCTTGCAATTCAGAAGTATTTTTATAACAATGTAGGAGCATCAAATATCATAGATAGATAAGATCGCATTTTACCAAATATCATAGGTATTCACCTAAAAGAAACATCATAGGCATGAATCAGAAAAATGCAGACTCATAATCTCTCTTTACTGAACCAAAAGCATCATCGGCATTCACGAACCAAAATATTAAACGCAAAACAAGCAAGAAATACCTAACCAAAGAAACGTATATATAATGACAAGAAACATGGAGCTCTCTCACTACTACAACCAATGTCAACTCTCATATCCAAGACCTCTCAACAGTAAAGTTATCAAAGCAGATGCCATCAAACTAAACTTAAGTTAAAAAGGGTCTCTAAAAGCAAACTTTAATCTAGCTTAGTCAAACATTAATGTCAAATACTCTAATTTAAAAATAATTCAACTAATTACTATATAAAAGTTTTAATATCAATCGGATCCCTAAAATCAAATAATTCACCGAAAAATAACCAAAGACAATTCACCGAATCATTGTCAAATACTCACAAACTGGCTGTTAACTACAGTAGGATAAGCAGTTGGGGTTGACTGGGGTCGGCCAACTATGGAAAAAGGATAGTGAAAGGGGTTGATTGACTGTGGAAGGAGGAACAATTGGGGTTGACTGACTGTGAAAAGAGGAAAGTGAAGAGGCCAATTGGCTATGAAGAAATGAGCACTTGGGGTAGACTGTGGAGAGAAAAAAGTGAAAAGATTGATTGATTGTGGAAGGAGCACCTAGGGTCAACCAACCTTGGAGAGAAGAAAGTGAATGAGCCGATTGACTGTAAAGAGAAGAGCACCTACGGTTGATTGACTTACAGGTTAACTCACCAAATGATGATATTGAAGCTGCCATCTTGTCACCCTTTGTTCTATACCCTCATTCTCCCAAACCATAGTAGTCATTAGTGCTCCTAAAACTAGAATTCCCACCAGTATAGCCAAAAGCATTCCTTTCGCTTTTTAATAGGGGAGAAAGGATCCAAGTAGCCCTACTATTTCTTAAAAAACCAAAGCTCCCACTTCCGGTCCCCACTTAATGGGGATTGGAAGCATGCAATATTGCTAAGGCCTCCATTTCAATCGATATTCCAAGTAGCGGAGCTCAAAATAGAATCATTTCTTCTACTTCTGACACCATATGCAATATGAGTTTTATATCTGTTTGACTTCCAATTATAATAGGGGCTAATTATCCGCTCGTATCTAAGACTATTGCCAAAGTCAGAACTTCCACCATAGCTTGGGCTCATTCCTTGTTCCATTTTCATGCCTAGTCCATAGCCAGTGGTACTAAATGGAGGAATCCGGTTTTGATCACTAGCAAGAGGATTCAATGTCCTGGACCCCAAAGCTTCCAAATGTGCTTAGTTTATATCCCAGAGTGTAGCTATTGAGAATGTTGGCAGCCCTACTCAAACCGTGATTACATCCAATCATAGGGATGTGACCGAGGCCTGCAGATAGTTCTTTTGGAATTACTTTCTTGACCTCAACCAATTTCCTGTTGAGTTCATGAAATGTTTTAGACAAGACTTTATCTACAGCTTCTTTCAAATCGTAAGTGATGAATCGGAACCCTCTTGGCCTCTGAATGTTATGATCATACATCATCACAACATCTATAATTGTACCAAACTGATCAGAGCAGTTTTTAAAGTCACCCTTAGCGACTAAAGATGCTAAACCTCTAACAAAAATCATTTTTGTGCATCCGGGACTGTGAGATCCAATGATGCCATTTGTGTTCTTGTTTAGAATTTATTGATCATCCCTAAGAACCGTCTTCTTTGCCTCAACATAAAAATCAAGCACTCAGCAAGCCTAATCAAACAATTGCATTATATTTTTTGTCCCAACCTAACACTTCGATAGAAATTCAAGTCAATGCCATAAAATTGTTCAAACTCCTTTCTTTATGTCCACAAAAGGAAAAAATTTGACAAACTTTCACCGGTTAAAGCTCTTGCCTAGTTTCTTACTATAGTTAAGGGCGCAATTTAGTCCTTCTACTATTAAACGCGGTATTTTAGTTCTTGTAGCTTTAAAAATATTGTAAAATGATAAATTGGATAACGGTCGTCAACATGATGATATGTCATGTTGACATGGAATTTTTATATTGTAGGGAAAGTGCAAATTAGACTCTGTAGTCTAAATTTATGTAATTTTATCCTTATACTTTTGACATTAAAGCAAAACAGTAAAATTATTAACGATTTAACACTTCCTGTTAAAAACAATGATGTAACAAGCTGACTCTTTCTCATATGTTGACATGGCATGTTAAATGCTGACACAAAATTTAAAAAAATTATTTTTTTTGTTGACATGGAAATTTAAAAAAGACAACCAAAATTTTTTGGTGAATATATAGTATATTATCATAAGCAAAAAATTAAAAAAATAAAGCCAAAATTTTTTGGCAAAATAGATAGCGTATTTACTAAATCCAATGCCTTTGCCTATTTCTTTGTCTTGTTCTTTAAAAGATGTCTACGTTAATTTATATGACTTAGATTAAAACAACGTCATAGGTTTTCAATATAAGCACTTAAAAAGATAAAGTTTGTAAATAGTACAACGGTTAAGGGGTTAAAAGATTAAACAAAAAAGAATTTGAGTTAAAAATGATAGTTTCTTTTAAAAATAAATTTTATTTCACATAAGATATTAGTACAAATATTTTAGAATTTTTTTTTGTTTTTCATATCAAAAAATAATTTTGGTATACATAATAATGCACTATTTGTTTATGAAAAAATTTTGATTTCTTTTTTTTTTTTTACATGCCAACAAAAAAAAAATTAAGTTTTTATATCTTTTGTCAATATTTAACGTGCCACGTTAACGTCTGCTCAGAAGTTAACTTGTCACGTTATCATTTTAACAAAAAATGTTAACACCGTTACTAATTTTATTTTTCCTGCTCGAATGTCAAAAGTATAAAAATTAAATTACATAAATTTAGATTATAGGGACTAATTTGCACTTTCCCTATAGTATAAGAATTTCATGTTAGCATGACACGTCAACATATTGATAGTTTTTTCCAACCGTTAGTTAATTTATTATTTTACAACACTTTCAAAGGTAAAGGCTAAAATACTGAGTTTAATAGTAAAAGGACTCACTGCAGTTATCACAAATATCAAATTATTCGGTGATGATCAACATCCCTTCTCTATAGGCATTTGCTAGTAGAATTTGAATTTAAAGAGTCAATAATGGGCCAAGATCCTGCTAATCCCTTTTTGGGTTTGTCCTGATATTATTATTATTTGTAGACTTTGCAATATTAGATGTGATTATATAAATATGACACGGGTAGACTAAATTGCACCTTTAACCAAAGTATAAAGACTGAGCAAAGACTTTAACCAACTTTAATTCACTGCAATTATCACAAATATCAAATTATTCAGTGACAATCAACATCCTTTCTCTATAATCATAGGCTAGTAAAATTTGAATTTAAAGAGTCAATAATGGGCTAACATCCTGCCAATCCCTTGTGGGTTTGTCTTAATACTATTATTATTTGTAGACTTAGCAATATTGATATAGTTATATAAATATGACACATGTAAAGTACTTAAAACATAATATAACAAGAATATATGTCTTAAAATCTATACAATTAACATGGTAGTTAATTAAGTTTGATGCCACTGAGTTATGTGATACCAACTCAATTAATGAAATGACATAAAAGTCTAAATTAAATTATAATAAATTTATAAAATAAAAGATAAAAATATCATTTGCTATAAAATTTAAATATTATTAATCAATTTATCTTTTAAAAATATTCATTCATAAAAAGTGACTACCCACTACTTTAACTTCAAGTAACATTTCTTTTTTTTTTTCCTCTCACCCACATAGTGAGTGTGTCGAAATCTAGTATATATTATACGAATTATTAATCTATGAAAATATATATAAATATAAAAAACCTTAAACATGATTATAACAAGATAAAATATAAGAACATGATACGAATAGATAAATTATCAAATCTAATTATTTCTTATTTGAATCTCATATGATTTTATCATTATCTTAGCAAGAATTGAAAAGGCTTTTTATGCATCCTATTTTATATGTAATATTAGCATTATATTCAAAAAGTATGAATATATTTAGACTATTATTGTTTGGATCTTATTAATAACCTTTGTAGTTTATTCATTTGGCATTTAAAGGGGAAAAAAAAAGGAAGGAAATATATGTAGTAAACAATCCCTTTTTGATAAAATGGAAATGTTTCATTTTTTAAGTTGTTAATGTTCATTTTGCTATTTTTCTTTTTTTTTTGAAATATGTAGCAAACAATCCCTTAATATGAGATTATTTTATTATTTTTTATTAATTACATTTATTATATTTGTGTTTAAAATTAATAAATTTAATTATTAAGGATCAATATATATAACTTTAATATAGAGGTATGTATGAGTCGAATCAGGTTTGACTTTGTTTGAGATTCGATTGAGTTTGTCGACTTAATTTTTAATGAATCCAATACAATTTAAAATAATATTAAAAAATTAAAAATTTTATATTAATATATTATTTTAAAATAAATTTATAGATAAATTTAAATAAAAATATTTAAAATCCGGCCCGGACCAAGCCATATTCCCAACTTAATGGGTAGCCGGCCCATAACATGTCTAATTGCATATATATATATATATTTTTGCTATTTATTTCTTGGGTTTTATGTTATTTTTTAATTTTCCTCTTTCAACGATTCAGCTGATCTCCTAGAAGAATGTTATCGGAAAATCTATCGACGACGCCCTCGCTGAGAGCAATAGAATCGGCGATCAAACTCATTGACGTCAAAAAGGCCGAACTCAAGAAAGCTTTTGATGATCTCCAAGCCAACTCGTTGCACCTCTCTTCTTTCTCAATCTCCTGGTCCGACCTCGACTCTCACTTCACCGCTATCCAAAACTCGGTAACTCAACGGTTCCGCATCCTTGAGTCCCGTGGTGACTGCGTTCGCGATCCAATTGATGCCGTCCGAGTTTCGGAACTCACTCCGTGCTCAACTCAACCAATCTCGTCAAAACAGGGAGACCCATCTGCTCCCAACCCGTTAACGAAACAAGACCGAGTTGACGCGTCCACTGACTCGGTGGTGAACCGGCCGTTAAGTCAGCTGGTATCATTAAATGGTGACAAACCATCGTCGTCAAATTCGGTGGGCCTGCCGTCTGATGGTTCGGCTCCGCCTTCGGGCAACATTGACTCGGTGGTGACTCGACCAGAACTGAAGGAGTTTTGTGAGAGAATGGATGGGAGGGGGTTGAGGAAGTACATAAATGACCGCGTAAAAGAGCGGGAAGCTATTCGAATGGAGCTTCCCGGTGCACTAAAGGTCGCTGCGGATCCTGCGGCAATGGTTTTGGATGCAATGGAGGGGTTTTATGATGAGAATTCGCAGTCTAAAGGCGATAAAGACCCGGAATTGCTTAGTTTAAGGAGGGTTTGTGTGGTTTTGTTGGAGCAGTTGATGGAAACTGGTGTAAGTTTTAGTGAAGAAGTGAGGGAGAGAGCAAAGAAGTTAGCATTAGAGTGGAAAGGCAAGGTCAGGTTGAGCAAAGATAACCCTTTGGAGGCATTAGTGCTTTTGCATTTAGTGGCAGCTTTTAGTTTGGGAAATGTGGTTGATAAAGAAGAGCTTGTTGATTACTTCTTTATCGCTGCTAGATTCCGGCAAGCTATTATGTTGTGTAGGTCAATTGGTTTAGGGGAGAAAGTTCATGGTGAGGTTATTGATTTCTCGATTAAATGCAATTCTTATCATGTGCATTTGGATTGGTGTTATGCTTGTTTTCCTAAGTTTAATTTGCATTTAATTTCTTTAATTCATTCGCGGCTGATAATTTTATGAAGAATGCTTGATTTAGATTTTTAGGTGTGATAAAGTTCTTAAGAATTTAACTTTCATGTATGGATTGATATGTCAATAGTTCTAGCTGTTTAAGGTATATAATTCATGGTGATGCTATTGGTGTCTTGGTTGAATTTGATTCTTGTTATGTGCGTTTAGTTTTATTTAATATGCTTCTTTTTCCATCTGTTTATGTGCATTTAAAGTTCTCTTATTAGATAGAATAGGAAAAAAAAAATTTTTTTTTTCTTAACGAGATAGTTCGTTGCATATCAGAGAATGGTCAGATGAGATTCTGTCGTCTAATTCCTGCATTGTATTAGAAACTCCTTAATTTGAAATTCTAGGAAGTTCTATGATCGATTTTGATTCTTGTGTTGGATGCCTTGAAATTTGATCTAATAGCTTACTTAGTAAATGGAGATACTTTTTTTTTGGCTATATTAAAAAAGAAATTTATTTCTTATTTTGAACAAGAAAGTTTAGATAGGAACTTTGATTAAAAGGTTTATGGTATTGGTTTTACTCGGTTGTCACTAGCAAAAAGCAAGTGAAACACATAAGCATAGTAACCTATGTTACTCGGGTTTGAGTGTAAGTATCGAGTACGTGTCTGACACAGATATGTTTAACTTTTTAAGTTTTTCGATGTATTTGGAGGGTCGTATTCTTATATCCATATCCAAAAATTTGTTGGACATGGGTACATAAAGAAAAATGAAGAGTCGGAGCAACATAGATGGTGATTTCCCAAAAGGCAAAAATAGTTTCTTGGATTAAAAAGGAAATAAGAAAAGCATGGGGAGGAGATCTTTTGTTGCATCAAATCAATATGGGCCTATTTCATGGTGTAGTATATTGTTTTCTCATTTAAATAATCAACTGAAGCTGTAATTCAGGGTCATTGATCACATGTTTCCATTGGATTTGTATAATTTTTTTGCCCCTTTTGAGATTTAGAGTTCTTTCCCTTGTACCAGTAGCTTCTAACGAAAACAGCCTTGCCTTATGTGTTGCAGATTTGATTCAAAAACTGATAGATAGTGGCAAACAACTACTTGCTGTGAGATTTGTATTCGAGTTTGGGCTAGCAGAAAAATTCCCGCCCTTGCCTCTTTTGGAAGACTATCTGAAGGAGACAAAGAAGCTTGCTCAACAAGTAGTCAAGGATGGAAAGAATTCTCTCAAGTCACAGGTAAACTTCCATTTCCTGCAAAGTTTTCGGTGCATGAGATGCTTTCATTTTTTTTTTCCCCCTAATTACATTTCCTTATGCAGAATGAGGCCACTGCTAAAGAAATTGGTGCCCTGAAATCTGTAATTAAAATAATTGAAGAGCACAAGCTAGAAACTGAGAATTCACTGGAGTGCCTTCAGAAGCGTATTGAGCAGCTTGAGAAGCAGCAGGCGGACAGGAAACCCCTTGCAACCCCTCCCGCTCCCAAGCCTAAGCCGCAACAACTGACTATTCAGCAGGCTAGTCAGCCAGCGACTCAGCAGGCAAAGAAGAAGAAGAAGAAGAAGCAGATACAGGGAAAGCAGCAGCAGAGTGACAACAAGCGTCCTAAAACAACTGCATCCGTTGTTCGTACAGCGTCCGCATTGGGTGTTACTGGTTCTAGTTCTAGTTCAGCAGTTCCTCCATTTCAAAAACCTCATCTTCAGCCAACAGGTTTATTGCCTAATCATACTGGCAAATTATATTTGAGCTCACCAGCCATTCCATTTGGGTTGCCAGGTTCCACTCCTGCCGATCATTCTGCCAAACCATATTTGAGCTCACCAGCAGTTCCTTTTGGCCTGCCAGGTTCCACTTCTGCTGTTAATCCTTATGCAGGCTCGTCAGCTGCGATATATGGTTTGGCAGGAGCCCCTATGCGTTTCTCTGTAAATCCAAATCCCGCTGCATCCCATTTATATTCCTATGACAGGCTGCCTCCTTATGGTGCATACGGTTTACCACCACAATACCATCCACAGTAGCGGTTGTTACTGCTTTGTAGTTGCCCGTGGTATGCTTTTGGACTATGTTACTCGGACATAGGTGTGAATATGTATCCAACACTGGTGAGGTCAATTTTTTCCAAAATTTCCATGTATTTGGAGGATTTTTTGAAGATCATATCCCATCACTCATGTCCAGATATGCATCAGACATGGTTACTTAGAAAAATGAAGAGTTTGAGCAGCATGGCTTTTGGATGCTACGGCATTGGTCTGGCATTGATGTTCTGCTTGCAAAGCACTCTTGACTTTTTTAAATAACTGGATTGTATTGCATAAACCTAGATTTGGTGACTGACTTTTCTTGAAATGTTTAGGCTAGATAGTATTTTATTTAGTGATAATTTTGTTAATTGATAATAAGATTTATGGAAATTATGATTTTTAATCTAGAAAGCACAAATACAACATGCATTCCATTCTATGTTCTTTATTGTAGTACTCTTATCTTATTGTTTTTATGAATAAAACAAGACAAACAACATTGCTTGGAATTTGGAAATCATTCCTAATGCAATATATGTGCATGTCATAGTTCGTTGTAAACCCACTTTCCCGGATGACTTGCCCCGTTTCCGACGGTTGAGACTAGTGGTTGTTCTACAAAATGTGGTTAGCCATACTAGCTGTTCTAGACAATGGGGTTAGTCTATCCAAACTCATTTATTTTATTACGAATTCAGTGTCTCAGTTTACACCAACTTAGAAGGTATTGTTTGTTTTCGTCCATTTAAGCTTTATGGTTTTGTCCACAAAAAGTGCCTCATAGATTGAAGATGGTGTGAACACTTCTAGTTGAATTCTAGCGTACAGCCGATGATGAAGGCCCATTGTCTTTAGTGGCACATTGCCAGTATATTTAGAGCCTGCTTGATACCAAATGTCATGGTTCATACCAACCTAAAAGGTATTATTTGCTTTAATTATTAGGGCTCATAGTTTGATCTTCAAAAAGCACCTCATAGATTAAAGATAATAGGAACATCTATATATCTGATGGAATTTTAGTTCACAACTGATGTAGGCTTCATGTTTACTCTCTAGGACCATGGCAATTGGCCTGTCAAAGTTTTTCTTTTTTCCTCCTACCAACTACAGTTTCCGATTTGTCGAATTTGTTGCTCTTGAATTGGCATGTAATTGGTGATCATGTATGGTTATGTCTAATAACTAGTTATTTCCTAGTTCCACGTGGTTATTGTCGAAGTCAATCGGAATTTGAGTGAGAAAAAGGGTTTGTTTGTTAATGATGTCTCTTTCCTTAGTTACAAGATTTTGCTCATTTATGAAAGTTGGTTTGAACCCGAAAGTTTAATTCGGTTCCTTCATGCTCTTATTTTTAAGAGATAATATTAAATAAGTTTGAGTTTAAAACTCGACGTTTGTAACTTTTATCTTATCTTCAAGCTACAATTTATTTCGTACAGCGTTATCTTTTAAAAAATATCATTCAATAAATTTAAAGTTTAAAATTTGATATTTGTAATTTTTATTTTATTTTGAAGTTGTAACTTCCTTTATAAACTATAAACTGTTCAATGGAGGGACACTAACTACGTTGGAGGCTTCCCTGCCGACTAATTGAATCAAGAATAGATGGTTAGTTTGACTTTTCAATTGACAAAACCAAATTTATATTGGACCAGTTTAAGAACTAGTCAAAATCCAGTTATATCAGGGTGAACCCATTGAATTTTATTGTTTAGATTATAAACTATTCTTGAAATATATTGTATAAGTGATAAATTTGAACTCTTATTATAATAGAGTAGAGGTATTCATGAGTTGAATTACGGTCTTTTTTTTTTTTTTTTCTTAGCAACTCAAGTTAATATCATTATTCACAATAATATTAAAAAATTTTAAAATAATATTTATAATTAAATTTAAATAAAAATATTTGTATTATTTAAATAATAATTTGAGTCAAATCGGATTATGTGAATTACAAAAATTCTTGTTCAAGTCTGATTCAATACATATCAAACCTATTGAACCAAACAAATTTCTTGATTCATGAATAGGTTTACAGTAAAGCTTCTTTTTATGTATTAAACATGAATGGAGATGGTAGCAATAGATCAAGTATTTGCATTTATATACAAGTCTGAATCTACATAAGTATCTAAAAATTCGAATCCATTTATTATTTGCATTAAATCTGTCTATTACTATTTAAATCTAAGTTAAATTACATTATCCTCGAATATTAGAACTTCTTAAAAATTCAAATTCAAGAAGTAGTTAACCTTGGAAGTCAAGGTTCAAATTTTCCCATTAGAGTATTTTTTGCATTTTATAATAAATGAATAATAATTTCGGATATCCAAATCTATTATCCAAAGAGGTAATGCGAATATGGACAGCTGATTCGGATATTAATATTCGTTATTCATAAAAGTAATGCAGATATGAATAATAGATATCCAAAAGTTCATATCTATATACACTGTGGACAGTAATTATGCTATCCAAATTTACATTCACTCCAAATTCACAAAAATAAAGATCAAATATTTATAAATATCCGAATTCATACTATCTATTATTATCTTTAAATCCAAATAAAAATTTTTAATAGTTGTACATCCAATAAGTTCAATCTCCAACCTAAAACTATTAACATACTCTTCAGTCTTCCAGACTTGGTGACACAATGCTTGTGAAATTAACCAAAGCTTAAATTTGAAAAAACTTTCATTGGCAAAATTGGCTTTGATGAGACTAAGCCCTAACTATACCTTTGTTTGTGTGTGTACGTGCGTGTGTGTGTGAGTGTGTGTGTGTGTGTGTATATATATATATATATAATACATCTAATTACTTTACTAAAATTCTTGCGTTTTGTATATATATATATATATATATATATATAATACATCTAATTACTTTACTAAAATTCTTGCGTCTTATTCTACAAATGTTTCAAGCTATACAATCATGAATGTTTCCTACCTTTTGCATAAATAAAGTTTATTAGTACTTTTCAGTAATGTTCATTTTAAACCTTTTTGAGGACAATTGCACCAAATCCTTGCTTTTGGTCGCTCCATAATCATGATTATGCGTCCTTTATATATCATGGGTTATCTCATTACAGAACATCAACATCAATCAAAGATAAGAAGAAATTTGTCTTGCTAAATTGAAATTCTAATTTTAATTTAATTATTATTAAAATATAATATTGAATAAAATTAAAATTAAAATTTTATATTTGTGATTTTTTTTAGTAAAAAAAACATCATAGCTTAGATAAAAATGAGCTGCATATGTTAAAGTTTAAATTTTAAATTTATTAAATATTAATTAATTTTATTAATTAATTGAAACAAGCTTCGAATTTTATAATTTTTTTCTTTATCTATAGATTACAATATTTTTTTCTTTTTTTTGTAAAAGAAGAAATTATGTCTTGGCGTAGATTTTCAATTTCAACTTTGGGTTATAATTAAAAAGTCATTTTTGCTCGTGGCTAATCTAAGAGCCTAATGCAAGTAATTATAACTGATATTATATTAAAAATAGATTTATTTATAGGCTGAGTTAAGTTAGCTCGAGTTAGTGCAACAATTTTTTTAATATTTAAAAATATTAAAAATATTATTTTTATATTTATAATAATTTTAAAATTTAAATTTTAATATTTATAATTATATTTTTTATACTTTGACTTTTTTTATAAAAAATATGACTTGACTTGTTCATGATTTGGATAAGGTCATGACTCAAAATTATTAAATTTTCTTTAAAAAAGTCTAGGTTAGACGGACTTGGCCAAGTTTAAAATCTTGTTTTAACATTCACAAAATTATTTTATTAAATAATAAAATATTTTTTCTTATTAAATAAAAATTATGATCAAATCAATTTAAATTTATAAAAATATTATCTAAAATCCTGTCGATATTCAATCCTTGAATAGGTGTAACCTTGACATATAGTTGCAATTTTCAACTTTGGGTTATAATTAAAAAGTTGTCGTTGCTCATAGCTAATCTAATAGCCTAATACAACTAATTATAACTTATATATGTTAGAAGGAAAAAAAAAAAATGAAGGTTTCCATTTTTCAAGCCTAATTTTTTTCCACAACTATTAAAGAGATATTATATCTTTGAAATTTAGTAATTTATGTATTTATATTAAGTTTATATATTTTATTTTATCTGTTTAAGATATTTTCTATTTATATAAATTTTGATAAATTAATAATTCATATCATATAATTTTTGAGACTTTCATCTATTTATTATATTCATGTCATTTTTTATATTATATTGTATTTCAATTATTTTTTTGTGTCTATCTTTATGGAAAGGTTAGATTTTTGTTAGATTGTGGGTGGTCAATCAAGTTTAACTAAATTTAATAAATTTTTTATTGTCATTTTTTTAAAAATTTTTATAATTTTTCATACTTTACTTTTAATTTAATTAAAGAGAAATGATAATGAGTAAAGTAGGTAATTTACAAGAGCTTAACATTTTAAAACTTTGGACATGAATATTTGTAATTTAATTTTTTTATTAATAAATCAATTTTAGGATGTGATATATTGGTAGGAAGTTAATTTTTAATTTTAATAAATTAATAATAAAGATTTAATTTATGACATTTTCTAATAATTTTATTTTTCACTCTTTTAATTAAAAATCATAAATAAAGCAAAATTTTTTTTGGCAAGTACAATTATGTTTGAATACCAATCTAAATTCACAAGTCTTTAGGTAAGCAGACATATTTAAAGAAAAATAGAAGTGGAGAAAGCAAAATATGATCTTGTCGACTAAACTTGCTTAAAAGGCAGGTGAGTAATAAGTTTAATCCGTATTGAGTTGGATTTAAATATGATATTTAGTAATTTGAATCGGTTTAATTCAATTTGAATGATTGTTTATCCAATAAAAAAATTTTACTCAAATTTAATTATAAAATATAAAAATATTAATAAAAATATTATTTTAATATTTTTAAAAGATAAAATGAACTTACGAATCAAGTTTATACATTTAATTCTTGTATAATTTTATAATTTTATTTTAAAAATCAATTTAATAAATGTGAATATTTAACGAATTCGAATATCTAATAGTTATAACTTTTTAAATCGAATGTAGACTTGAGATAATAATATTCGAATAATAAATGAATAATAAAAATTTTAAAATTTTAATAAACATAAATTTAAAAATTATAAAAATTACAAATATCCTAAACGTTGTTGTATCAGCAACACAACCTCTAATCTAGATTCAATGTATTAAGCAAAGATATTCATAGGTTACACCCGGTATAGTAGTAAAGTTTAGTTTACATTGTTGTTAGAAAAAACTTGGGTTAAAAAAAGAGTATTTAAAAAGTGTGATGAAAAAATATGGTTTATAACTTTTAAGTGTTCGGCATTGTTATAAAAAAATGCTTTGAAAAATTAAAATATAAAAAATATATATTTAAAATAATAAAAGTTTAGAGATTTGAATATCGTAAAATCATTTTCATTCAAAAGTTAGTTTATAAAAAGAAAAGCTTTATTTTTCTACCTTTGTTGTTGGGGTTGCTAAATTATAATTTTAAACATAGAAGCCAAAATTTGTTATCTGTTTAGCATTGCATTTGTGATAAAAAACAGCTTTTGACCTCAAAAGCTATAACAAGAGCAATGCTAAATAGGGCCTAACATCATTTATACTTATCCAAGTTTGATGGGCTAATCTGACTTAAAATATGAGCTTAAATTTTACTTAAATCGTTTATATCTGTAAATTGATTGTTTAAGTTTATTTATGACTTTTATTTTTCTATTTTTTAATTTTAATATTTAATCTTTGATAATTTAATTTTTTTATTAAGTTTTATAATATAGATAAATTAAAATATTTTTAACTTTTAGACTATAATACTATATATATTTATT
>JAQSVH010000005.1:8931057-8945112 GCA_029448705.1 Adansonia digitata | reverse complement strand
TTAAACACAAGCTAATTGAGCTTAAGTTTTAGTTATATCAAAACCAAGATTAATTCAAAGCTAATATAGCTAACACTATTAAAGGAGAAGAAGATATCATTGTTGCTACCGTAATTGATACCCTATATGTTGAACCCAACAAAGATAGCCCAGAATCCTCATTCCAGGCCTTTGAGTTTGTCAACGTAACTTACATCAAAGAAGGTTTGCCAATAGTTGAGCTTACCTATCAGATAGTACATATATGCGTTTGAAGTTAACTATCGATAAGGTGCCCAAGCTAGAAAGGGACTCAAAAAATGACTTCAAGGAATTGCCAAAGCCTTAAAAGTGGTCAACTAAATCGACAAAAGAGGGTTAGGATTCAAGCCCAATGTACAGTAAAAAGGAAAGCAAGCTCAAAAGAACCATGAAAGAAGAGTGGCTCATTTGTCAAGATGAAACATGGAGGATTAGCCAATGATATTCCCACCAGTTCGAGAAAGTTTTTGCCTAGGGGAACATGTAAGTACTAGCTCCACTAGTGTTGTGCTCATAATGAACAAAGCATTCAAGGATATCTCCATCAATATAATTGACGAGCCAAAGATGGTAACTATAAGTCCAAAGACTGGCTTGTGCCCCTCAGGGATTGTTCCAAGTGTTTGGACTGAGACCGAGATTCTTGCATTATTTAAGTCTATTTCAAAGTAATGCTATAAACTAAGCCTACATGCTCTCACCCAAAAGCATTGTAGGATCCTTTGTATGGGCAGCTTTTATTAAGTATTATTAATGAAAATGACTAAGCATTTTGCATTCATTCTTTAGATTACAATTTTTGTCAACCTTAGACTTTTTTCTTCCACCTATATTTTCCTTTTCCATATTTTCAGGTACCACAAAAAAGGTGACATGAATGTTCATACTGCAACCTTAGGAATTGATTTTGAGCAACCGATCTATGCCGGTAAGGTTGAATCTAAAGAGGACCATGAAGAGAACCCCATTCCCTTAGACTTATTGAGACTAGTTGAATAGGAAGAAAAACAAATATTACCCCATGAAGAATCCACTTAAACCATAAACCTTGGAATAAAAGAACACCTAAAAGATGTCAAAATCGAAACCTCCATAAAGCCATCAAATTGAACTGAACTAATAAGTCTCCTTTAGGAATATCGATACATGTTTGCTTGGTCTATCAAGACATGCCTGGACTAGATACCAACATTATGGTTCATAAACTTCCCCTCAAACCTAAATCCAAACCAATCCAGTAAAAGTTAAGGAGGATAAAATCGAAAATGCTTCTTAAGATCAATGAAGAAGTCAAGAAGCAATCTGAAGTAGGATTTCTTGATGTAGCCAATATCCTGAATGGTAGCCAACATAGTCCCAGTTTCTAACAAGGATGGTAAAGTGCGAATATGTGTGGACTATAGGGACCTAAACCGAGCTAGCCCTAAGGATAATTTTTCTCTGCCTAACATTGATACCTTAGTAGACAACACTGCCAAAAATGCACTATTTTCTGTCATGGATGGGTTTTCGGGCTATAATCAAATCAAAACGATAGCTAAAGACATGGAAAAGACCACTTTTGTGACCATGTGGGGAACTTTCTACTATAAAATGATGCCTTTCGTGTTAAAAATTTTTAGATAACTTACCAAAGGGCTATGGTCACATTGTTCCACGATCGTATGCACAAAGAAATAGAGGTCTATGTGGACGACATGATCGCAAAATCACCAAAAGAGAGTGAACATGTTACAATATGCAAAAACTCTTTAAAAGGCTACGCAAATACCAGCTTAAACTAATTCCTACCAAATGAACATTTGGAATCACCTCTAGTAAATTATTAGGGTTTATTGTGAGCAAGAAAGGAATAAAGGTGGATCCTAACAAGGCTAAGGCTATTCAAAACTTACCACTGCCTTAAACCTAAAAGGAAATGAAAAGTTTCTTAGGTAGACTGAACTACATAGCCTGATTCATATCTTAGTTGACCAATAAATGTGATCCAATTTTTAGGTTGCAAAAAAAAAAACAAAATCCTAGATAATGGAATCAAGAGTGCCAAGAAGCTTTCAATAAGGTCAAACATTACCTTTCGAACCCTCTAGTACATGTGCCATTAGTGGTTGGGTGACTACTAGTTCTGTATATATCAATCCTAAACAAGTCGATGGGCTGTGTATTAGGACAACATGATGAATCAAGAAAAAAGGAACAGGCTGTCTATTACTTGCATAAAAAGTTCACAGAATATGAAAATAATTATTAATTCATAGAGAAGCTGTGTTATACTTTAGCTTGGACGAATCGATTTTTAAAGCAATACATGCTATACCATACTACATTGTTAATTACTAAATTGATCCCATCAAGTATTTGTGTGAAGCCCTGCCTTGTCTAGGAGATTAGCTAGATGAGAAGTTTTGCTTTTTGAATACGACATTGTGTATGTGAACTAAAAAGCCATTAAAGGTAGTGCAATGTAGACTTTTTGGTAAGTCGAGCTACATATGACTATCAGCCTTTAAACTCTGAGTTCTTTGATGAAGACTTGATGTGCATATCTGAGGTAGAGAACAGTGTCAAGTATGGGTCATTGTGGAGGATGTACTTTGATGGAGCTTCAACGCACTGAGGCATGGAATTGGGATAATTCTTATCTCACTCGAGGGAAACCATTACCTTTTCGTAGCCAAATTAAACTTTGACTGCACCCACAACATAGCCAAATATGAGGCTTGCATCATGGGACTCTAGGCAGCCATTGAAATAGGTATTCGAACATTGCAAGTGTTTAGAGATTCAGCCTTCATCATTTGCCAACTGAAGGGAGAATGGCAAACACATGATGCTAAACTAATCCACAATGAGATCTGATATCAGAGCTTAAGAAAGAGTTTGATGATATTACCTTTCAACATCTACCTTAAGAAGAGGACCAAATTGCTGATGCCTTGGCCATTTTATCTTCTATGTTCAAAGTTAATCGAGAATCGAACATTGTTCCTACCCAAATGAGTATCTACTCAACTCTAGTACCTTGCTAGAATGTTAAAAAAGAGAAAGATGGTTTGCCATGGTATTAAGACATTCTTCAGTATATCAAGAATCAACAGTACCTAGAAGGCATTATCAAAGTTGATAAGAGAACCATTAAACGATTAATTGCGAACTTCATTTTAGATGGTGAGATTTTGTATAAGAAGGGCGGGGATTAGGTGTTACTCCCATGCATGGATGCCTTCGAAGTTAAAAGAATACTTGAAAAAGTTTACGAAGGGATTTGTGGTACTCACGCCAATGGGCACCAAATGGCAAGGCAAGTTATGTGATTAGGCTAATATTGTTTGACTCTCGAAAAGGATTGCATTGACTATGCTCGAAAGTGTCACAGATGCCAAATCTATGTTGACAAGATCCATGTCCTACCAACACATCTACATGTTATGACAGCTTCATGGCCTTTTTCTATGTGGGACATGGATATGATTGGATCGATTATCCCCAAGGCTTCTAATGGGCATCCTTCATTTTGGTTGTAATTGATTATTTCACCAAATAGGTAGAGATAGCTTCTTATGCCAACGTCACCAGATCTGTCATGTGCAAATTTGTGAAACGGGACATCATCTATAGATATGGTCTTCCTAAACAAATCATTATTGATAATGCATGCAACCTGAAAAACATGATGATACAAGCAGTCTGCTCTCAGCTCAAGATTCAGCATTGAAACTCCGTCCCATACCATCTGAAGATTAATGGAGCAATTGAAGCAACCAACAAGAATATCAAGAAGATAGTTGAAAAGATGGCTGAGGCATACAAAGATTAGCATAAAAGGTTGCCTTTTGCTTTACATGCTTATCGCACAGTTGTATGAACTTCTACAAGTGCTACCCTATTTTCCTTGGTCTACAACATGGAGGCTATCCTACCTGTCAAGGTTGAAATCCTTTCCCTTAGAGTTAATGGAATCGCAACTTGAGGAGGCTGAATGGTTAAAAATCGATATAAGTAGCTTAATCTCATTGAAAAAAAAATTAGAGCCATATGTCATGGGCAAATGTATCAAAAGCACATGATGAGAGTCCATGACAAGAAGGTCCATCCTTATCAGTTCCGAGAAGGTGACCCGGTGCTCAAGCAAATTCTCTCGATACATAAAGATACTTAGAGAAAATAAACCCCAAATTGGGAAGGGCCATACATGGTGAAATGCGTATTCTTTGGAGGAGCTTTAATCTTAACCAAGATGGATGGTAGTGACCTACCTAACCTTGTAAACTCTGATTATATTAAAAAGTACTATGCCTAAAAGGGCTTTAGGATGAAAACCTAAAAAGGCATCCTATTAGTCCCTCGTTACCACTCACAAAAAAAAAAAAATCCAAAAAAATAAAACAAAAAAAATAAGGAGAAATAAGAAAAAAATAAACCAACTTAAGTTGAAAACCTGAAAAGGCTACTTAAGTGATCAAACCTTCTCATTTAAACAAAACCAAGCCCAAACCATCATTAGCCCAAAACCAATCTTCCCCATATTCATAACTCTAACCAAGACACCAAGTCATAACCTAACCTATCTGTTCTATGTTGACCACCCCCACCAAAACTTATCCATACTTACACTCAAAAAATAGGAACTGCATAACTTTGAGGCCCGATTCCACCATAGGGCAATTGAAGGAATCTCTTCATGGGTTAGCCAACACCAAAAGGATTAATTGCTCAAGATCAGTTAACAAAAAATTCATGTCATCAACATCAGAGCCAATTAACTAAGAATACTCATCTTATCTTCTTTGTATTTCAAAATTTTTCACAATCTCATAAGTTTGTCACAACTTGTACCTTCTTTCTTTGAATGAAAATACAACTGTTTGATTTCTTGCACAACCTTTTTGTAAGCCTACATTCTATGTTCCATCGTGTTATCCTTTAATTGATAATGCTTGATAAATAAACAAAACTGATGGCAGGATTTCCTAGCATTACTTCGAAAGATAAAACTTTGTAGAAGCTTTGATTCATGTTTAAATACTAAGAATGCACTTTGAGGGCCACAACCAGTCTTGCTCTAGGGCCTCAATCTTAACCTCCTCCCAGTGAGTGGTCATGGACCTTCTGTACCTCCAAAGAAAAGACAACTTTAACATTTAAAGCCTTTGAAAATCTAGAGCAAGATTGACAAACCTTGGGTAAAAGGCCATCTCACTAAAGTCGAAAAAAGCCTAAAACCAGCCATTAGATTAGGCCTTTAAAGTCATCACCCTTGCATTAATTATGTAGGCATTTGCATCTCCATGCATTATGCATATTTAACATCTTATAAGTATCAGCTCCCATACGCAGAATTTAAATTTATAGTGAACCTAAGGTACCATTTTTTGCTTTAAAAAAGCCTTAAAAGGCTACAAATAAGTACCTTTGACCTTATGTGCTCATTGAAAATCACTTAAAAAGGGCATCTAAACTTATTTCTTTCTAATCCTCAAAAAGCGAGATGTTTATCAAAGCTCACACAAACTGGTGGAAACTACTTATCTTAGTCCTAAAAAAAAAAAAGATGTTTCCCTACTTTAAAGCCCACACCAGCTGATGGCACTTGTCTACCTTAGTCCACGAAGAACTAGATGTTTTTCTTCACTTACCTTAAAGCCCACACAAGCTGGTGGCACTTATCTACCTTAGTCCATGAAAAGTTAGACATATTTCTTTACCTATCTGGAAGCCCACACAAACTGGTGTCACCTACCTACCTTAGTCCTCAAAGAGTGGGACGTTTATCAAAGCCCACACAAGCTGGTGGCACCACACTACCTACCTCAGTCTTCAAAGAGCAAGACACTTATCAAAGCCCATACAAGCTGGTGGCAATTACCTACCTCGGTCCTCAAGAGTAGGACACTTATTAAAGGCCACACAAGCTGATGACACCACACTACTACCTTAGTTCTCAAAGAGCAGGATGCTTATCAAAGCTTACACTAGTTGATGGCACCGCACTACTACCTCAGTCTCAAAGAGCAAGATGTTTGTCAAAACCCACACAAGCTGATGGCACCACATAACCTACCTCTTCAAAGAGTATAATGTTTTCTTACCTTGAAGCCCATACAAGTGGTGGCACCTATTTACCTTAGTTCATAAAGAGCTGTACGTCTTTCTTCACCTACCTTAAAGCCCACACAAGCTAGTGGCACTTATCTACCTTAGTCGACAAAAAGCTAGACTTCTTTGTTTACCTACTTTAAATCCTACACAAGTTGATGGCACCGGTTTGAAAAAAATAAATAAAAAAACAACCTAGTAGGGAGGTCAAACCTTACAGAACTCATTAAAATCTTCATTTTTGTAAGTTATTTAACCCATTTTGACATGATATCAAATAACTCTCTACTTCTTAGTAGGCACACAAACCCATCATCTCATCTCAACAAAATAGTGTCTATTTGTCTTGGCCTACTTAGCAATGGCCAAAGAAGGGCAGCTGTAGATACCTCATTTTTTTGGACCAATTTTTGGCATTTTAAGAGCTAAGAAAAAGATGATAAAATCAAAAATAGAAATTAAAGTCAGGGGATGACTGTCGCGCATTGTGTCACTAGGCATTATTAGGTGACATGATGCCTAGCAAAATTGTTTTTTTTTTTTTTTGGAAAGGTCTAAAATGCCTATAGGCTGTATCAAAGAAAATATAAAAATAAGGCATCAAAGGCCACTTTTCATGGTGTCGCCAAGGTCATTCAAATGAACACATAAATCAATTTCCCATTATTTGTGACTAAGTTAAGGTAAATTGAGAAACCACGAGTACGTGCAAGGTATATTAGGACATAAATTTTCACACGTAGTATCGATATAAGAGGGTTTGGTATCGACACCCAAGGTATGGTATCGGTACCTGGCATGTTTGTATTGATATGAATCTTGGCACTAGCTAAAGTTATGATTTTTAGCAAAATGTATCGATACACAAGCATAAGTATCGATACAAATCCATGGAGTATCGATACTGGCCTTTAAGTTTCAAGACTGGAAATATTTTTTGCTTTTAGTATCGATACACAACTTCTTATATCGATACTCAGGAGTAAAAAGCACCTTGTGTATCGAACAACATGTTTTGTGTCAATACACTAAGGTGTTTTTGCCTAGTTTGAGCCATTTTGCAGTCTTTGAAAACCCAATTTAAACATGTTTCTGCACCAAGGAACTATCATAAAACATTGCAAACCTCAACTATGGGTTCATTAATGGATTCTAACAAATTTTTGGAGTCCAAACAATTAATGACAAAGGTCACTCTCATAATATATATGGGTGTAAGAGGGTATGGCAGACATATCTCTAATTAAGGCTTTCACAACCTTTTTGCCTTCTTGCTCAACATGGCAGAACCAATAAAAAGAAAGTCAACTGAGCATGGTAGCTGGAGATGTCCCCTGGTGCAGAAAAAAATAAAAAATGCCCTTTGCATTTTCTTTTAAAAGGAGAGGCTGAACAAAAAAAAAAAAGAGAGAACTAGCCATCTCAGAAAAACAACTTTCAGCCATCAAAAAAAGCTCTCCAGCAATCCCAGAAAACTCTTCATCTATTTCCACAAATCTTCAAGCAACTTCAACTTTAAAAGTTTACCAAAAACACTATTCCGTTGCTTTCCACCCTCAAACAACCTTCATTCCTATAGTTCCTTAAAACCACTACAAGAACACCTTTAAAAACTCAACCTTTCGCATATTTTCATCCTCAAAACACCCTATCAGCAACCACATTACCAGGAAGCTCCTTTTCTTTTTCACCTTTTTCTTGCTAAACAATAGCAAAAAGAGGGAAGGGACTAAGCTTAAAGTTATTACTTTAAAAATAAGGTAAGTTCAAGCTTTTGCTAGTACTTTTTTTACCTTGTTCTAAACAATTCTATTTTGATCATCCATTTCATTTTAGTGAACCCTTTATGTTGCCATGACCTTTCTAATACTCCCATGCATCTTTGTTGCCTTAGTTGTGGTAGCCTAGGATCTTGATGACCCTCTTGACACCTGGATGTTGTTAGATATATAAACTCACCAAGCTTCATTTTCATCATCATACAACCTTTTTTCATGCACCTTTTGCCATGTTCCTTCTATATTCACATGCCCATTTCATATTTAAATTGTCACCTTAATGTATCTTTGTATGTTCAAATATTTTTTTTTGTGCTTTAAGGAGGCTTACGAAATAAAAGTGCTGTCTTGACAACTCCAACATTCTCCTCCTTTGTATAAACATGTTTATATCATCTCTATGCACCCTATTTGTCATCATCTTGCATCTTTTCACCCATTTCCATGTCAAAATGTTAACTTTACTTGTTTGCATGTTTAATTCATGTTATCTTTCTATGTGCTGTATTTTGTTTAGATATCTCTACTAAAATGGTTGCTTGTCTCTTACAAATTGATTTTTAAAAACTTCCCCAAGTTAAGTTCATGTTACCTTTAATAGATGAATAGTAGCATGGACTTAATGTTTTCTCAAATTAGTCTCCCAATCTGGAGGCAAATCAACATTTCAACTATGGATTCATGGTCAAATAAGTTCATTTTTTTTCAAAAAAAAAGGGAAATCCTTTTTAGTATCAATCCTTGATCTTGGGTCTCATGTTCCTTTTAATTACATGGTCAACAGGTTGTTTTATCATCCCAAGCTACTTCAGGATTATGGAATAAACTTTTGAAGCCCGTTTTACTTTCTGTCGTGGATGTTCAGACATCCTAGACTCGAGTCTATCTTCAAAAAGAATCAAAATATCAAATAATCCCCATTGTTTTTGCTCTAGCAACACTCTAGTCTGAAATTAAAAAATTATTTTTGAGCCACAAAATATTTCCTTTGATTTTTGTAATATTTTTCCTTCAAAGGGCATCGAATTACCTTTCTAATTGTATCTTATTTGCCCTTAGATCATCTCGAACAAGGGAGTTATGATTTTTTGAACCTTTGCTATCCGAAACCCCTAAAACCAACATGCAACATTTCATTTGGGCCATTTCGGCCCATCAGATGATTTTTATGAAATTTCTAGATATTTGTCCCAAAAAGCTCACAAAATTTCCTTTCCAGAAAGGTATTATCCATGATCTAACGATCTTGAACCTAGAATGATTTTTCAAAATCTATCATGCCCTTTTAATTTTACATGCTGCCAGAGCTGAGATGAACCTAATTTCAAAAATTAATTCTGTCTAGAAAGTGATTTTCTAGAAAATTTGGAATATTTTTATATTAAACCTTGTTGAGTTGCCTTTCCAACAATACCTCATTTACTCTCTGAAGTCTTCGAATACACCTAAAAAAATCTAGAAACGAAGATGACATGATGCTGCTCCTTATTTTCAACCTAATTTTTGAATCTCCTTTTATCGAGACATTCAGATGTCTCAAAATGCACTTGTTTAGCCTCTTTTATAACATCAACCCCTTGTGACTTGGATTAATGTTAAAATACAAAAAAAAAAAAAGGATTTCATATAAAATTTTTTTTCTAGTGGAGATACTATAACTCCACTAGTCAAAGGGGATACTCCAACCTTGTTTTTAATCAAAGTTTAAATTTTCTCCTTATTCCTAAATGTTTTCCTAACATTAGGGATACTCCAACCCCACTACACCGAGGGAATGCTCCAACCCTATTTTTTAAAAGATATAATAAATTTTTTTCTTTATTCCTAACTATTTTCATAACTCTATTTTAAGGGACACTCGAACCCCACTTCTCCGAGGGGATAGTCCAACCCTACTTTGCCTCAAAAACTTAAAATTTTCTTTCTTCCAAATGCTTCAAACTATTTTGATAAAAATTGTCCTTGTTCTTAAAATTATCACCGAATCCAGACTGGTCTTTAAAATTATCATATGGGTTATTCTTCAATAATCACAGGCAATTATGAGATACATTTTGATCACTCTTTTTTTATGTTCTTTTTGTTATGATTGCTTGTTTATGATATTATGATATTTCTTATTTTTTGCCTCACTAACAAGCTTCTTTTTATCATGTTATTGTGCATTCATATTTAAAATTTGTTTTCTAACGAAATTTATGAGGCGATGTTTCATGTTGGTATCTCTCCAGTGCCTAATACAAAACATCTAATTTTTAAAATCCAATCCGAACATTATTTTCATAAAAAATCCCTATGTTCCTTACATCTCCAAGGCACATAGGTGATCTAATTTTTCTTAATAAAAAAGCCCAAATTCATATTTTCCAAAACTTTATGCATTAAAAAGGATTATATCTAAATAGAAACCAAATGGAACCAATTTATTGAGACCAAAGTGAGATATAGCTAGCAGGTACTGATTTTAGGCATCGTAGGGATGCTAGTCCTTCCTTAGCGTAACCAACTCCCAAGCCCAATGAATGAATCTCTAGACTTTGTGGACCTTGAAATTAGTGTTTTGAGTTATAACTTGTAATATTGTTTTCAATAGGGGTCTGATCTTGCCTAGCCTAAAATAATGGTGGTGACTCCAAGTTTATGGCCATTTCGTGATGCCCATTTAGGTCCAGTTGGTTGAATGACTCATCCGACAGTCCCTATCACCTTCATATCATCACGCCTAATCCAAATCCCAATCAAGGAATAGCTCAAAGGCTCGACCACAACCAACCATCATTTATTCTTAAGTCGAGTGCGATATGTCCTTTGGATCATCCAAAGCTTTAAAGGCCGGGCATGCGATGATAACTCCCTCTAAGTTTTGTAATGAAAAACTCCCCTTATTAAAAGAAATTCTTTTCAAAAGTTTTAATTAAGAAAATATAATCCTTTAAAGCTAAAAGATTTTAGATCTATAATATTGCCCATGATTTTTACAACTCAAGCTATAGCATGTAAAGGTGTTTAATATCAACATGTTATTGGGTTCTAACATGATAATACATCATTATAATCAAGTGCATAATAATATCATCATATCAAAAGATGCAAGACATATTTGGTAAATTTATAGCATTTCTCCCCTTTTTTATTATATTAAAACACAAGATAGAGTAATTCAATGAAGATAATGCAATCATATTTTGCACAAGCAAAGATGATTTATTAAGAATAAATCATTAAATATATTCAACAAAATAAGCAAAAGATGTCCAAGGGAATAGAAAGAGTTTGAGAACCACAAAATCCTAAAAACTTAAAAGTGATCCTAAAATGAGCTTAACGTGTCTAAGTATCATTGGTCGAAAGATCCTCAGTAGATGAAAAAATAGACTAAAGAGCATGAGGAAAGGTTGCCAAGAAGTAATGGAATTGTTTGGTCAAAGCAAATGACAATGCTCAGAACTAGAAAGGCAAGCATCGATAGAATTGAAGTGGTGATCCCAAGAGTCAAAGCACAGCTCCCATGTGTCAAGATGTCCTATGATGGAATCATACATATGTTAGAGGTCCATGAGCACAAATGATGAGGTGTCAGGAGCCAAGGGTGGATGAGGCACATCATGCTCTATATCATCACCATCTTGGTCAACAGTAGCAGGAGAATTGATTGCGCAAGCAATAGAGGTGGTTGTCAATGAGCCTTGGGAATAAAGTCGGCACCTTGATTGTCATCTCGACGAGATTTGCATCTAATATACTGGTAAGGAGATACCATAATTTCAGGGTCATAAGAAAGGTCAAGGCTTTCAGTGTCCAGGTAAGAGACAACCACAGACATAAAGGACAAGGTCTGCAAAGATAAAGTGGGCAAAATTTGGATGATTTTTGATTTGAATCATATGGAGCCAGTAATAGTCAGAATCACTAATTAAAGTGTGTTTGGTGCCGTAGGGATGGAGCACAAGGGAAATAATAAGACGAAGTAAGCGATCAATCGAGGAAGAATGATGGCTTTGTTATTTGGGGTACACAAGGTTGCAAATGTCAGATTTTCATTAATTAAACCATTATTTAGGAAACTAAAGTTGACCACAAATGAAGCAAGGTTCACTATGATACTTAAAAGATAAGATCGAATAGCAATGATACGGTCATGATCATCAATTGCAAGTGAGGCATTTATAATGAATGCACGAACAAGATTTTCGTGAATCAAAAAGTTAAAAGAAAGAAATTTAGTTTAGGCGAAGGCATCAAAAGTTTGAAAGTAGGGATAAGCAATGGATTGAAGGAAAGGAAAGTTGATAACTCAACATTATTGGATAGGCATATAGGCATAGATGGTAATGAATCGCTCATAAGCTCATGCGTCTTTGAAGCATGAGTCAAGAAAAAGTTGATTTTAGGTTAGAAGTGGTTGACGAGTAGAGAAAGCAGAAGCACAGGTGACAAATCCTTAATAACATGTGGTTTGTTTGGTTTTAGGAGGCATGATAGTGTGTGAAGCTAGTTGCAAAATTTTGTCGAGCAAGTGGTGACAAGGTGGAATTGGATATTGGTTTATACAAACTAAAGAGATGATAGATGTTGGTGAAGTGTTTGGAGTGATTTAAAAAGAATCGAATGAAATGGAAGTGGGTTCAGATAAGGTTTTTCGAGGGTGGTGTAGGTGGCGGAGGGGAGTAGGGCGGGTAGATGGTTTTAGGGATAGGTAACATAAGCAAGATGGGTTACTAAGAAAGAGTTGTTTGAGGAATATGGTCAAGCAAGTGGCGGGCAGAAGGTTTTGGTGGATGTAGTATACTTTTGGAGTAATTTTGACACTTATCACAACAAGCAAGGTTGAGAATGGCAAAAAACTCAAAAATTTGGAAAAAATTTGGATGAATTTTAATAGTTTTGAAAGAAAAATGGCTAGGGCTTGAGTTAAGTGATTTTTCAAAATTTTGTTGTTTTGGATGCTAATGAATTGAGTTTATGAACTAAAGCGGTGAATTTTATGAAAAATAACTATTTTAGATTAAGAATTGTAGAAGATGAATAATAGATGACAACTGGTGATTTGTGAAGTGTTAGGGTTGAAGAAACTAAAGGAATTGTGGCTCAAGCTTGATGAAAATAAAGTTACGCATACAAAGATATCCTAAATCAATAGTTTGTATCAGTACAAACAGGGCAATATCAATAAATGGTATCGATATTTAGAGTCAAGGATCAATACAAAGAATAATTTTGGGTTTGTATGTCAATATAATGAACTGTGTCTCGAGACTTAAAACAATTTTAGGTTGTATCAATATAAGGTAGATAGTATCAATATAATGTATTGATACATAAAGTTAGATATCGATAGAAGAAATAATTATGGGTTTAGTATATTGATACCTTGAATTTGATCTTGAGACTGGGAAAAACGTTTTGCTGGTATCGATGCATATAGCTCAATATGGGGTCATTTCCATTAATGTGGTATCAATTCAAGCATATTTTTGACTAATTGCTTATTGAAAAGCATTTTAAAATGCAACATTGAACAAAACTTTGAACAACAAAACAAAATTTAATCATAAAACAAAACCATTCAATCATTAAGTGGCATAAAAGGGTGCATCATTTATAAACAAATAGGTATTTAAGGGTATCTTTTCTAATCAAGTAAGGTAAACATAGTTTAAACTATATTGAAGCAACGTATGAGATTCTCATCAAACGTATAAATTTAGGGTGCATTCATTAAACCAAGTTCTCTTCTAATTGTGCAAAATTTATCCTTTTCAAGTGGTTTAGTGAAAATATCGGCTAGTTGATGCAAGGTATCAATGAATTCAAGCACTATATCGTATTTTTGCACACAATCTTTAATAAAGTGGTGTCTAATCTCTATGTGCTTAGTTTTAGAGTGTTGAATTGGATTTTTGGTGAGACAAATGGCACTAGTATTGTCACATTTATAGGAATATGAACCATGGTAATGACAAAATCCTACATTTGTTGTTTTATCCACAAGATTTGGGCACAACAACTTCTCGTAGATATGTATTTTGCTTCGATTGTGATAAAGCAACACTATTTTGTTTCTTGGAGAACCATGATATAACCATATTTCCAAGAAATTGACAAGTACCAGAAGTGATTTTTCTATCAATTTTACATCCAGCAAAATTTGCATCGAAAT
>JAQSVH010000005.1:8900508-8916221 GCA_029448705.1 Adansonia digitata | reverse complement strand
TTTTTCGAAAACGTACTGATATAAGGATACCAAACATATGAAATCAAGTCTATCATGTCAACTAAGGATGTTAACGAAACATTCATACTTGCAAGTTGCTCGAATTCAACTAAAAAAATTTGAATTTAACTCGATAGGATCCTCCAAACGTATTGAAAAGCTTAGAAAAAATTAAATGTGCTCGTATTAAGCACATTGAAAAATATATCCAACACAAATATCAAATATCAATACTTCAAAAAAAATAAAAAATTAAAGCAACATAGCTCTCCACCGGGTTTAGTTTGCTCGGATCATTCATCTTTTTCTTCTGGATTCCGATTTTTTTGCCGCCTGGCAAACCACCTGTCATGGTTCTGAAGAGGTAGTCTAAAATCTTAACTTTGTTCGGATGGATCCAAAGATGAAGATAAATCATTCCTCTTTTAACTGATCAATCTTTTCCGAATGATCTATGTCAACAATTTCATAGGATTTTTTCGAAAAACATTTTGATATAAGGATACCAAACATATGAAATCAAGTCTATCACGTCAACAACGGATGTTAACTAGATATCCGTGTTTACAAGCTATTTAGATTTAACTTGAAAAACTCAAATTCAACTCAATTTTGTTGATTCGACTTTAAATAGTTTAAAGTTATCAAACGAACTAAATTCGAGTATTGTAATATTTGACTCAAGTAGCTCAATGTCTAATTGAGTTTTTTTTATTTTTAATATATATATATATATTTATTTTTAGTTAATATTGAAAAATAAATTGAATTTGAAATCGAGCTTAAGAATTAAGATCTTTTTTATTCGCTAAGTAAACGAACGGGCCGGAGCAATTTAATTTTATCTCGAATCAAACTCGTGCTTTAGAAGTGAAACTCAAACGGGCTTGAACCAAATGTCGAGCCTCAAATTTCTAATTGAACTTGAGCTTCTTATAGTTTGAGCTCGACTTGGCTCAATTACACCTAATGTCAACTAATTTAAAAATCAATCGTATAGAAGGAGAAGCCATCTAAGAATATGTTTAACAGGCGGACAAATTTTTCTTAAAAACCAAAATGCTAGTTAGACATAAAACCACTATAAGGAAAGGAAGATGCAACGAGGGAAATCAAGATAGGATATCAAGGATGATATGTCATTCCATTTCTAAATCATTTGTTAAAAATTATATTATTCTGACTTTTTTATTTTTTTTTAATACTTGTGCTTGACACCAAAATTACTCTAACTTTTTTTTTTTTTAAGTATCTGTGTTTGACACATATCCAGATATGGGTATAAGAATATAATCCTCCAAACCTTTCTAAATACATGAAAATCTTAGAAAAAATTAAACATATTGGTGTCAAAAACATTCCCATATCTAACACTTACTTTTGAGTCGGATTAACTGAGTAAGATAGCTTTAAACCCATGATCAAACGCATAGCAAGTAGACACTTGACTATCGTGCCAGGCACAACCTTTCATAATTTTCAGCATAAATTATTTAAAACGGTGAAACACAAAGAACATCTTCGAAAAATGCTAAAACAAAACTCTACTCTGTTATTCATGTCAACATATATTGACGATATAGTAATACATAAATTGTTTCAACAATTAGAACATAAGCATATTTGATCCCAAAAGGAGAAAAGATACTAAAATTACCTCGTAGTTTGTAGGAAAGCTATGTCAAAATTGGACATATTCAGATGATGTTCCCATTAATTGTGTGCATGGTGAGAAATCTGATAAGTACTCTGGAAACCAAATTATAAAAGAAATGCACTTTTGCTTTTATAGAAAGTGATAAAGAGAAGGAGGAATAAGGGATCAATAAATAGGGGAAAAAAATTAATAGAGTTGCCTAGTAGAGACTCTGGTATCATCAACCCGATTTTACTTTTAGGGGTTCTCATCCGACCTTGACTTGTTGAGATCCTGGTTGTTCAAATAAATGAAAGATGGCTGGTCACTGAAGATTGATATTGTAGGCCGAGGAGAAAACCCGGCGTAGCCTCTGTCTACCTTTGCTAAGCATAATTCATTAATGTATCTGAAAAGCTCATGCTTCTGGGAAAAAGGTTGAGCTGCGTACTCTTCAAACGGCATCCACTGCAGAAAAATAAAAAAGGGCAGACATATGAGAAGAATGATGTTTGGCAAATGCATGCATGAAAATCTCAGTTTCTCCACTCTTAATGCAAAGTTCATGAACATTCACCTTAGGATAGCAACAAAGACCTGGTAAATAGCAACCACAGGAGGCATGTTGTGTACGGGAGTGTAGTGTCTTTTCTTTTTGAGTTAGGAGGGGTCGGGCGGCTAATGGTAGGTCACAAAATTTTCGTTGAACAGGAAATGCCTGTGCCCTATGTTGCTCAAACTCAAGTGTGCTTGTCAGATACATGAGTCCAACACAGGTATATTCAATTTTTCTAAAGCTTTTCATGTATTTGAAGGGTCTTGATCCCCATACTCATGTCCGAATATGTGTCGGACATGGGTGTCAGACATAGATGCTTCAAGAAAAAAGAAGAGTCGGAGCAACATAGTGTGTGCTGATAGACTATCTCATCTAGAGCTAATATTTTGCTTTGTAAAATATTAAGGAAGAGACTTTACTGCAGTTTGGCTCAATCTTTTACTGCTTAACATGTAGAAAATAAGTGGTATGCATACAACATATATCAGGTCAGTAAAAGAGGTGGGACACTTGTACATAATCTTAATTCAGGGCAAGTTACTGAACGAAGTAAATAACATGCAACAACACAACTTGTACCTGGGCTGCCTCAATTTCCAGGTCTTGCTTCTGAATGTCAAAGGATAGTGGATGCAACATGCAGATGAAAAATACATCCGACTTCTCAAAGAATGTCTTGTGTGATTGCCTGAATTTAAGAAGAGGATGTCAAAACAAAAGAATTCAGTAAAGCCTGGAGTATGATACTGTAAGCTGATAAAAATCCGGGAAAACCAATGTCAACAAAGTGTGAAGAACACTTGAAAACCTTAAAGACATGATTCTGAGTTAAAGCAGTTTTTTCAAAAAAGATAGTGACCATAATCCATGCTCATCAAAATACTACATATATTTATCCACATTTTTGAAACTCTAGCCCAGTTTTACACAACCTGGTATGTCTGTAACTATCATCACATCCGAAACTTTTCATAACTGTCATTTTAGATTTATCAGTTGCAATCCACAACCATTGGCCAATTCTATCTAGACTAACTCAAAAAAACAATAATGATATGAAGGGTGTATTTTCTTGTTAGTTTTCAGAAATGCCTTTCAACCGATCACATATTAGGGATCAGTAAAACCCATATACAATAGAGTAAAAACTATTTTTTTACTTTTTTTTCAGGAATTATTAATTTAAGGACCAATGCTTTTCGGTTTTGCCAACCAACGGATTGTCAAACTGTCTTGAAAAGACATGGGGCTTCGAGGGAATCATAGCGCGATTAGCAGCACATGATGTAAGTTATAGATATAAAGCTGAAACTATTGTGATAGAATTGCGCGGTTTAAAGGCAAAAGGTTATGTTTACTCGTGCAAACATCATACCAGAATCCTAGGACCTCCACAAACTCTGCATCAATCTGAAAAAGGAAAAATTTGTGGTCTTCATAAGGCCATTAGCACTCATGTTTAATACTTGAAGTAAAAACAACAAATATTATACATACTCATCACTTACTCCTGTCTCTTCTTTTACTTCTCTTACAGCTGCCAATAAAATATCCTCGCCCTGTTCGTAGAAGAGCTAAGTTATTATTTGGTAGCAACGTGAAATTAGTTTTTTAATTGATGTGAAAATTCCTCGTGATGGCATGCTGGACATACCTCATCAACAACCCCAGTAGGAATTTTCCATACGCCTGTTCCTCGAAGACGACCACTCTTTTCCTGAACTACAAGCACCTATCAGCCAAGAAGATTCATATTTAGAAGCAGCTATGAAAGAAAAATGTTCATTGAATCCAAAAACAAAAGTTAAACCTAGTCTATTACCACTTATAACAAGACTAAAGTTGAAAAAAAGGCTACATTGTGGGGTTAGACTCAGAGATAAGAAAAATTGTAGAGTTAACATGTGAATTGGCGGATAGAAACTCCATGCAAATGTGAGCATGAACTTCTGAACTGCTACATCAGGTACATAGAACTGAATGGATTGAATATTGCATATGTCTATTTGGTAGCATAGTAGCTCTTGGATGTATAAAACTTTTTGAATGCAGAAACAGGGTTCCATTCCATTGCCTGTAACGGATAGATATAATCTATAATGTATTAGAAAATGTGTCCTCTAGAATATATCAGTTTGCAGTCTAACCACAGACCAGATTCCAATGGACTAGGTGAAACTTATTATGAGGAAAAAAAATAGCAAGAAGGACCAAAGGGAAGAAACCAATTAATAAGCTCTAGATTCGCAGCATAAAGAATCAATTAATCATTTACTTTTAAAAAAATTAAAACAAAATGAAGTTGAGGGAGTACCTCTCTTTTATCATTCAAGATAATTGCACCAACACCTACTCGGTGTGATGCATTTGCAGGGATGGTGTTAGGTGTCTTAGGAATCCAGAAAACAAGCATGAGGTAACTTGGTTCAGCATGATGATATCTAAACCCCTCCTAAAACCAATTTAAAGTGTTTCAAAAGAACTTGACAGTCAAAACATTATAATTATCAACATCGAGAAATAAAAAGGGCAAAGGAAAATTGTCAACAATATCAAAGTTCAATATTCAAATTAAGATAAAACATATATTCAAAGTTTTGTTCTACAAGTTGGGACTAGGCAAAGGAATAATATAGTATAGGCTACCTTCACAGCAGTTTCGACTAGATGCACAAGTTCGATAGGCAATTTAATCCAAACTCCCTTTTTACCCTGCATAGTAAATTCCAAATGTGATGAATATACATCAAAATGGTAAAACTAAGATATGTAAATGTTAAAGCCCTTAAATCAAGTTTCTAAACAATGATGAATAACTTGATTATGCAACTAAGAATCCTAGCAGCAATAGTTTTAAGTAATAATTTGTTCATTTTATTTACATCACCATCACCACAAAAAAAACCAACTGATCGCTTAGATAGCTGGTTCAGAATCTACCAAATTAAACTTCCTCTTTTTTAATTAACAAAATCCCCTGCATCCAGAGTAAGACTTTGTGGATGAACACTCACCATTAGAAGTCAGCTAAAATCAATTCAAGACTAGAGTTATCTCCTAATTATGTTCCATTTTACAATAGCTAATAAATGAGGAGAACTTGTAATGTTGCACATATCAATTGCATTGTTCCATTCAAGGAATCATCTCAACAAACTTTCAAGGGAGACCAAGCAAAGCAATAAGAAAATATGTCCGAAGTTAACCTGTTGCTTCCACTGAAATATGGAAGCTCTGAGCATGGTAAGAAAGGTTTCAGTGTCCATATGCTCCTTCATTTCCACAATGACACCTCCATGGTCATCATTGATAGCAGGAAGCAACTCAGCGTGGCAAACTCCATTTCCGCACACTGGTCTTCCAACTACCTCCGATAAATCTGCCGAGATCGACATCTGTTCCAACCATCAATAAATATCATATTCTGAATAACAATTTTAGTGATACCACAATATAAGAAAAAAAATTACATGTACGGTTGTACACATATGCATGTACTTGCACAAATACGTCATATATTCTTCCATACTTCTCGTACATAGATCATACATCATGCTTGCTTAATTATGTACATAATCCAGTGCCGTGCTTGAAAGTGCGCGACTTGATGCGCACACGCACATCATGCCTAGTTCGACTTGAGCCATGATTCCTCAAGTGCGAATTTAACTTTACTCAACCCAAAATATTATTATATTAACAAAAATATAGTTATGCGATATTACTATTTGGGGAAAAAAAAAAGGAAAAGGCAAGTTTCAAAAAAAGCTATCAAAACAACGTAAAACGATTTTTATGTAATCCAAAAAACAAAGAACTTTTAGTTTTTGGAAAATATCAAAGAAACATATTGTGAAATTCAATTTTCGCCAAACAAATGGAACCTACAAGTTCAAAGCAACTAAATTTGTTTGGCTAACCAATAAAAGAGAAGTTTTTTATTTTTAAACCAAAGTAGGCCGGCGTTGGGATTCAAATGTAGATTTGCTCGATGTCACCTTTTAAAATGATTGCATAAAGTAATTAAGTACATATCAGTAGATGTTTAAACCAATTCTCAAGGAAAGAAAAAAAAGGAAGCAATGAAACTCAGATTTGCTCAATGTCACCTGTTAAAATGACTGATGTTTAAACCAATTTTCGAAAAAAAAAAAAAAAAGGGATAATGCGAAAACTCTGCTTGAATCCATACTTTATAAATTATAATTCAGAAAAAAAAAAAAAAAGAAAGAAGATAAGCTTATTAAATTAGAGTAAGAAAAAAGTCACTGCTTGACAAACCCTAAAATGAAAGAAAATTTATTATAATCTCCAAACGAGTTAACTACGTTTCACTTAACAAAAACTAATAAAAATTATCTTCAAATTCAAAGAAGAAAATTCAAAACTAATTACAGAAAAAACAATAATTAACATCGAAATGCATAAAAATAAAACCAAAAGTTATCATCAAAATTCAAAAATCGATGTCAGCAAAAGCTTTCATTACCTGCTAAACAATGAACAAGAAAGTGCCAATAAACACAGCCTTTTGAAGCAAAGATAAAAGCCAAGGAATCACAAATGCTAACTGCAAAACAGTAATTAAATAAATAATAATTCAAAAAAGAGGGCACTGATTTTATTTTATTTTGATTTCATTATTGTTTTCTAATGAAATGGAAAATGAAAGAGAAAACGAATAGAACAGAGTTTCGAGACGAGGGTCACGAGACGAGATGTTTGAAGATAAGCTTAGCGCGTTGCTATTTTTATACTGGTTCGGCTTTGGGCTTTTGAGTTTGGTATTCTTTTTGTTCATTTATGCGGGGAAAATTACGGTGCGACGAAGTGGATGATGACGTATATCCACTCCTTTTCTTCTCCAATAAAATCGCTTCTAAACGTAATGTGGGCCCTTACCTTTAGCCACCCTCACTCGTTTTGTGGTGAGGGGGACCAGCGGGCGCAACGAGACCTCCAGTACGATTATACGTAGACTTCAGTTTTAAAGTATTTTAAATTTTTAAATTTTTAAGCTAATTTTTATTTTAAATTATTTTACATTTAGATTAAGTAGTTTTAATATTTGAGTTAATTAAATTTAAATCAATTAAGTGAATTAATTTTGAGTCAATTACGTTTAATACTTAAATTTATTAGGTTTGATCATTTTAGATTCAGGTTATTTTAAGTTAATTGTTTTAATTATCTTGAGTTTAAATTATTTTAGATTTGAATCATTTCGGGTTTGAATCATTTTCGAGTTCAAGCTATTTGATTTCGGGTTGGTTTTTTTATCAAATCAAGTTGAAGTTAGATGAGTTGATCATATTTTTTGAATTTAGGTCAAAATTAATAAATCTAATCATATGATATAAATATAATATAAAAATATTTAAAACGTCAAATAAAATATAATCCAATATAAAAAATAACACAAACATAAATAAAAATATATAATAAAATTTATACAAATAAACAAAATTTTAAATATAATTATACTATATAAAAATATATAAATATAATAAAATTCAATTACATCCAAGTGTCAAGTGAGAAGAATTTGACTGATAGTTTTTTGATTGAAGGATGGGGTTCAGGGGAGACTTTTTATTGTTTCTTTCTATCGCATGGTCGAAGAAAGAATGTTGGACCAAAAAGGGGTTTTGCAATTCATTCACTTCAAAGTACCTTTTTCTTTTTTCAATTAGGAAATATGTCTGGTCGAGTACAAATTGAGTTAAATTTAAATATGGGAGTTTTAAATTTGTGTTAATGAGATTTGAATCATTTTAATTAATAAAAAAATTTAAATTTAATTATTATAATTTAATAATTAATATAAAAATAATTTTTAATATTTTAATATTTTTAAATAATAAAATAAATTTATGAGTTAATATGAATTAAATCTAAATTAAAAATTTTAAAAAAAATTAAATTGTAACTTGGCATGACCGTTACCTACTTATTTGCTATGAAACGTCATTTTGTAGTATGCAACAATTCGATCCATTGTTGAGGGAATTATATTTTTTTTAAAAAAAATTGTATATGAAAAGTTTTACTAAATGATTTTAAATTAAAATTATTTGAAAAATACTTAACAAATAAGAATAAAAAATTTAACATTGTTATCTTTCTTAATTTTTTTATTTTTAATATTTTTGAATTTTTTAAAATTTAATTTTATAAATACAAAGGATAAATCAACAACTATTGTTATTTTTAATTTATATTTTTTTAAAAAAATTGATAAAAAAATATATTGGATTTTATAGCACATAAAAAGTGAAATTTATGTAATTTTTTTACTAAGTACGTATTTGTTTATTTTCTATGAGAATAATAAATTATAAAAAATTAAAGGAATAATAATAGAAAAACAAAAAATTTGAATATTTTTTATCAATTATTATTTTTTTATTTTTTCCATATTTTTCTTATTTATAAAAATTTTAAACAATAATAACTTTTTATTTTTATCTTTTTGTTCCCATATTTTGTTTCTTTTTCCCTTCTAGCCGATGCTGTCAATGATCGATCAAGGTAGGTGGCCGCTTTGCTCATTCTCTTCCTTCTCTTCTTTCTCTCTCTTCATCACCAATGACCTTCTCTTTCCTTATCCTTTTATTTTCTCTCTTTCATTTTCTCCATCTCTTTTTCCTCTCTTTTTCTTTATCACCATTCGGCTTCCCTCAGTCGTCTCTCTTCTTTTCCTTCCTCTCTTCTACTCTCACCTCTTCTCTTCTGTCTTTATCTTATCAAAAGTCTATTCTACCCTCAATACGTGACAAATATAGAATAAAAATATTAGATCCTTCAAAAAACTTCCCATTGAGTCCTTTGGATTAAACCTGCTCATGGGTCGGGCCAGATTGAATTCAGGTCGGACTTGAGCATGATATTAACATCAAATATGTTTACCCAAGCCCAGCTCGACTCGAAATATGGGCCTCAAATTTTACACGAGTCTGCCTATATTTGTAAATAGATAGTTCAAGCCTGTTTTCGTCGAGCTCGAATTTTGAAAGTTGAAGTCAAGGCTCGACCCATTTTTTTTAATAGTGTCTAATTTTTGTTATCCAAGTCCATTTTTTAGGCTTAATATTTTTGTCCAAATCCTTTCAAATATCGGGCGGGCCTTTAAGCATGAGGGGATAACCTAGCCCTTGAGTAGGTCTACCTATAACTGAGTTTCAAAAATATAGGATAAGATATAATGGTACTTTTTTTAGGGTTACAGTAATTTGCTATAGTGTGGCCTGAAATTCAATGGTGGTATTGTAATTCAATTTTATTGAATTGTATCATTATATTTTAATTTTTTTAATGATAAGAAAAGAATTAAAGTGCTTGACAAATTATTTGTTAATTTTATTATTTTTGGCTTAAAAAATAGTGATAAAATTCAACATTGACTTTGTTAAAGTAATAAATATAATTAGATACATTAGGGATTACGATGCGATATATTATTACGATATTCTTGCTTTTTTTTCCCTAAATTGATGAGAACCTTTTTATATAAATAAAGCACTTGTTTACAAACCACGTAGTTCATAATATTAACAATGTAACCTTTTAGTATTTTCATGTAGATGTGTGCCACCATTGTTAAACCACATTCTTTTTTGTGCTATTATGATATTATTTATTCTTTTGCACTCGTTTTCTTGTAATATGATATCAAGTTTCTTGTCTTCTAACATAGTATCAGAGCTAAGTTTGTTATGTTCTTTAAGTTATATTTTTCTCGTTTTCTTGCTATGTGTTATTTTATGTTTCTAGTGTAAGTTCCATCAGTTCAAAATTTTTTTTTCCTAAAACATGTTTAGTCATGTTAGATTTGTATGTTCCTGTTGCATGTTGTCACATCATAATTTCAAGTTCCTACTACTTATTTCATCACTTCAGATTTGCCTATTCCTTCTACATATTACATGATGCTAGATTTCCTCATTCATATTGCTTATTCCATCACGTCAAAATTTCCTGCTACGTGTTACGCCATGTTTTTCTATCACACGTTACGCTATGTGTTCCTATTCGTACTGCGTATTACATTACATCAAATTTTCATGCAATGTGTTACTTCATATTTTACTGTCACGTGTTATACCACATGTTTCAATTCCTTTTGTATGTTTATGTCACATCAAATTCTTATGTTATGTGTTCATTACATCTTTTTATTAGTTAACAAACTCAGGTTCGTATTTACAATACCACCTTACATCTGAGAACATGTGTTAAAGTAATAAATAGAATTTAAATTTTAGATATTATAGTACGGTATTCTTGTTTTTTTTAAATAAATTGGTGAAAACATTTTATATAACTTGGGCAATTACGTACAAACTAATTTAGTAATTCATATTATTAACAATGTAGCCTTTTGGGTATTTTCCTGTGGATGTATGCCATTATTGCTAAACCACATATTCCTTTGTGCTATTGTGATATTGCTTACTCTTTTACATTTCTTTTCTTGTAATATAATATCCAAGTTTCTTGTCTTCTAACATGGTATCAGATCTAGGTTTATTATGCTATTTTGGTTATATTTTTTTGTTTGTTTTCTTGCTACGTGTTCTTTTATGTTTTTGGTGTATGTTCTGTCATGTCAGAATTTCTTGTTCCTGTTATGTGTTTCATCATGTCAAATTTGTCTAATGCCTGTTGCATGTTTGCGTTAGAACTTCGTGTTCCTATTACTTGTTCCACCACATTAGATTTGTCTATTCCTGCTATGTTTCCATGACAACAGATTTTCTCGTTCCTGCTGCATGGTCCATTACGTCAAATTTGCCTGCAAAAGTGTTACGCCACATTTTTCTATCACGTGTTATGCCACATGTTCATATTCATGTTGCGTGTTATATCACATCAAATTTTCCTACAATGCATTACATTATGTTTTCATGTCACTTGTTATACTATGTGTTTTAGTTGTTACTATATATTTATATTACATCAAATTCTTATGTTATGTGTTTTGTTACATGTTTCTCTATTAATTAAAAAACCCAAGTTAATATTTACAATACCACTTTGAGTTTGAGAAGGGGTGTTAAGGTATTTTAGATATTAATATAATATTCTAACTTTGTTTTTCCTAAATTGGGGAGAACCTTTTATATAAATAAGGCAATTAAGTACAAACTAATTGAGCAATTTATAATATTAACAGTGTAACCCTTTGGGTATTTTCCTGTGGATGTATGCTGCAATAGTTGAATCATGCATTCTTTTATGTTATTATGATATAGCTTAGTCTTTTACACTTCTTTTCTTATAATATGGTATCCAAGTTTCTTGTATTCTAACAAACTTAATAACACTATAGAATATTTTTTTATTTGTTAAATGTATGCAAAAGAATGAAAAGTCATGCTTTGGGGTATAATCGAAGTCATGAAAAGTCGTGCTTTAGGTGTAATCGAAGTCCAGAGATAAAAAATTTCAAGCTTGACTCAAAGCTCGCAACTAGAAAATTGAGTTAGAACTCGATCAAGTTTCATTTTAACGTTGAAGCTCGATTTGAAATAAAAATTAAACTGCTCAAACTCACTTGACTAGATATATTTATCTAATAAAAGATGAACTTGATTCCAATACTCGATTTCATACTCTATTATTTGTGCTCGAGATTAAGCTCAAGTTCAAATTAAGATTCATTTTCAATACTTATTGGTAATAGAATATATATTAAAGATAAAAAAATCGATTAAGCTCTAAGTTAAATATTAAGATATTCTAACTTGGCTTTTTCAATAACTTGAATTGATTGAATTTGAGCTTAGCTTAATAATAATTAAATTTAACAACTCAAGAGTACAGATATTTGGTCTACACTCTAACTATACTACTAATTTTCTAACTATTCTAATAACTAACAATATTGGTTAGTAAAAACAGAAGGATAAAATAAATTGCAAACATTATATTGATATCAAATGAGTGTCAACTCTACGTACTATCACGAATTTACCAAGAAATTTAATCATTTATTGACTTAATGGTTAGTACAAGAGACTAATAATGATCATTGTTCAAACGACTTCGAGAGATTGTTGACCAAAGCAATAGCCAAATAGCATTAAATCCCATGAGGATCCAATTTTAGTCGACATGCCTAAACTTGCGATGATTTTGGAATATTGACATTAAATGTTTATCGGCAATGCTATGAAAAAATTAGTCACCAACAATTCATTTGGTTGCATTTATCGCCGTTGATGTTTATGAATCGCCCTCTACCAATACATTTTTCTAAAAAATAGATTTATAATATTTGATATAATTATACGAATAAAATATGTAGAACAAAAAAAATATATAACATGACATAATATAAATATATTTTTAAAACTAATCTTATATGAATTATAAATGTATCAAAATTAATACAAATATAAAAAGTATTAAACACCATTATGACATGATTATATATACGAATATGATACAAATACACAAATTGCTAGGTCTACTAGAAGATAAAAAACAATTTGTGGTTCATATTTTCATTTAAATTTAATTATAAAAATATATAAATATTAGTATAAAATAATTTTTAATTTATTATTATTTATTATAGTAATTCAAGATATTAAGTTAGGCCAGCCCCAATTCAAGGCTTAATAACAAAATTAAAAAATTTTGAATCGCAACTCAATCTATGAATATATTTATTCACAAGTAAATAGATTTTTCTTTAAACAAATAATTATGTAATCTAATTAAGTCAAATTGATATAATTAACTCTTCATATATATATATATTCTCGTAAAACGGCAAACACATGACATTAAAAGATTTAATCAACTCCATAATCTTTATATAAGTGGCTATTAAAATGAAAACTTGGGGTTCAGTGGCTGCAATTAGTCTAATCTAATTTGATTAAGTTGAATTACATTGCTCACTTGTAAGTATAAGTGTTTTACGAGTCAAGTCAGTGGAGCTGTGGTTTGAAAATTTTTATTTTTTTATTTAAATCTGATTCAAACTAATTTGTAAGTCTATTTCGAAAATATTTAATATTTTAAAAAAATTATATTAATATTTATATATTTGATAATTAAATTTTATTCAAAATAAGTTTTATTAAATGGATATTCTGAATTGGAAATTATTTATCCAAACTCAGCTTAATTCGTGCCGAGTCTGAGTCGTCCGACACTAGAACAACTTTATTTGTAAGCGCAAAAAGGTATCTACCGTTAATCTTTATATTATTAAATTCAATATTTTAATTTCTATATTTTAAAACCGTAGCAAATAAGGGATAATAGTTAATGATGCTAAAAAGTTGATAAAATACTAACGTGTCATATGATGTAAAATTTTAAATTTTATATAAAAATATGTTTGGGTTGTGGATCGGATTTGAAAAATTTTTCTGTATAAAATTTAAAATTTTATATCACATAACATATGAATATTTTTGCTAGATTTAAGCATTTTTTAACAACGTTAATAATTTTTCTTTATTTGCTATAATTTTAAAAATATTAAATTAAAATATTAAATTTAATAGTATATATATTAAAATACTTTCTTCAATATAGTACATGGACTGCCAGTAAATTTCTATCACACAAAAATCATGAATTATATATGCCAAAAAAAGTCATAATTAAAAAAAATTAATGAGATAAATATATATGTAATTATTTGAAAGTACTTAATTTTGTGGACGTTAATTATTCAAATTCAAAGTCAAGAACATGTAAATATACTGTTTTGAGAAGTTATTTTTCCACTTGTTGCCTCATCAAAGACTAGTCTAAAGCGTGGATTATTCAACATCTCAAGAACTCTTAAAAAACCAGATTAATGCCTAACATGAAAAAAAATAAATAAAATTGTCGGCAATGAATAATGAATTATGCTTCGTTGAGTAATATCCTAAAACGACTGATGTGTACGAGGGCGATTAAAGCTTTGAAATTTGACTTAAGAGGGAGGTTGATTTGATGATAATTTTTCTTTTCCATGATGAATGCACAAAATATCTCCACTTTTTGGCAGTTAACCACAACATTACAAATTTCCAATTATATGCAATTTTAAAATAATGATTGAATCCTCGTAATATATTCTTAAGTGGAATAAGGTTACGGTTTAATTTTTTTAAAATTTTTTAATTTAGTTTTATTCGAGTTGAGCTTTGAGATGATTCGTAACTCGTAAGTTATTTTATTATTTAAAAAATATATTAAAAGTTTTATATTTATATAATTAAATTTAAATAAAAATATTTTTTATTGATTGAACAGTAATTCATCCGAACTAATTTGAATAAAAAATATCATTACCAAACTCGATCTAGTACAAGCCGAGCCGTATGAGCTACTTGAACGAGTATATGATACAATCACTACAAAAGTAGATGAGAAAAAAACCTTGGTAAAGAAAATTTGTTTTGAAAAATATAATCCTTGACATAGTTTTTAAAATTTTTAAGAAATTTTAAAAAATATAATTGTTAATATGTTTAAAATATTTTGTATTACTTAAATATTACCTTAATTCAAATCAATTAACTTGATCCGAATTGTAAATCTTTTTACCCAAACCTAGCCCAATACAAATCCAGCTTGTGGATATGCCAAGCCATGAATAGGTTTAGATTGATTAGACTATAAACAAGTCTAGATTGGACTAAGCTTGTCTAACTACCCGCGTGAACAAATCTAAATTGGGATAAATTACTTATTCAAAGATCAAATAAATTGGATCAAGTTTATTCCTATTAGAATTAAGAAAGATCAATTTTCAAATGCTACAAATTATTAGTTAATAAATGTATATGTGTGTGGATAAGTATAGAAAATTAATGGGTTAATTACACAAATGTTTCCTATATTATATCAATTTTCTCAATTAAATATTTGAAGAAAATTTTGATTCAAACAGCTATTTGTACTAAAATTCCCTCAAGCACATAAGTAATTTGCAATAATATCATTAAATAGATGTTGTCATGACATTTAATATCTAACCTAATTGTAAGACGTGGCATTTTAAAAATAATTACTGAATTTTTATCAAGTATTACAACCTAATTGAACATTAAATGCCACATCAGCACTTATTTAACTACGTTAATACAAATATTTTTTATGCGTTTGACGAAATTAAAATACAAATATCTATTTTATACTAAATTTTTTAAAAAAATACTCAATTACAAAAAGTAATATGACAATAACACCATTTATTAACGTAATTAACCTAAACGGTCACCATGTTTAACAATCCTAATTTCTCAAGCAACTAATAAGTTATCTATTTTTAGTAACTTATATATCTTGTTTATCAAGAACTAGCTCGGGAGGTGGCAATAGAAAGCTATTTTATCTATAAATAGAAGAATTATAACACATGATTTTGCGTGGTAGAGTTTGGGACTTTTGAAAGAACAATGTCAAATTCAAAAAGAACTTATTATATGAAATGGTTACTTTACGTAAACATAATATCTTATCTATATTTAATCATGGTACTTAATTATATTTTTAAAATGT
>JAQSVH010000005.1:8890009-8900408 GCA_029448705.1 Adansonia digitata | reverse complement strand
TATGAAATGGTTACTTTACGTAAACATAATATCTTATCTATATTTAATCATGGTACTTAATTATATTTTTAAAATGTTAATTGTTTATTATACGTTATACGTTATAATTAAATAGAGAATACTTGTATAAAAAATTTCATACATATATTTACTTATCCTGTAATAGACTAAGCTTGAATAAGAGCTTTTTTTATTTGTTTAGACAGATTTAGTTTGAATTATTGTTAAAATAATAAAAACTTAAATTTTACTAAATTTAATTATAAATATTGATAAAAAAATATTTTTTAATTATTCTAATATTATTTTAAACAATAAGCTTTGAGATTGGACTTACAATGAGAGAAAAAAATTTTATGAGTGCGATCTAGCCTAACCCATAAACACTTTTCTTTCTAAATAATTCTTGTAATTTTTTTTAAAAAATATAATGACATGATATGAAAACTTGAAATATATATATATACATATATATATATATATACACCCTATCATAAAATAACTGTTTTCTATAATCTATTCTCCATCAATTAATTGGCAAAAAAAATTTTAAAAAATCAAAAGGAATCTAAATGAATTGAAACCTCCATATTATGTATGTTTGGCATCACAAAGTCATGATCTCAGTGCTCTCTCCTTGTCCAAAATATGGTCTTAAAAAGCAATCATGAAAATTCTTAATTTTGAAAATTTATGAAACATTCAAAGTCAAGCATATCATGTCATGCTCTTAAAGAGGTTATCTTCCCACTCACCTCATCAACGGCGAATATTCTAGTAAACTTTAACACCTATTGTCTTCTTTTTGAAAATCAACGTCTTTGAAAAAACATTATTAGTTGCAGTCTAATAATGTGAATACAGGCAAAGTATAACAATGTTTAATAAAAAATTACCGCTTAAAAGACCTCAATTAAAATCATATGAATGTTTATGTGGGTTTACCTCAAAAATTTTGAATTAATTAATGCGTAAAAAAAATATATGTATTTGTAAGTTATTTTGACTCGATTAAAAAAATTTAAATTTGGTTTGATTATTGTTGAGTCGAGCTTGAGTTTGAGTAGCTAGAGGTATTGAGCAAACCAATGGCTTGAGTAGTTTGTGAGCTTAGTCGAATATTTTTTTTATTTTTAATTAGTTTTGAAAAATTCCGATTCTAACTTAAACTCAAGTTCAAGCTCGAGTACCGATAATAAGATTTGAAGTCAAGTATGAAAATCAAACGTATTTTTTTTTACTATCTAAATGAGCATAATTAAACAAGTTCGAGTTGTTAGATTTTTATCTGGAATTAAATTCGAGTTTTAAAAGTGAAACTCAATCAAGTTTAAGTTAAACTTTGAATCTCAAATTTCAAATTGAACTCGATTTTTTTATTATTTTTAATTCCTTAGAGAAATTGATGAATTGTTCTAAATTCTCATTAGATTAAAGTTGTAATCCTAAGATAATTTTAGTCCTTTGATGGAACCAAAAGGCCGTATTACTGATAAAACTTAAACTTCAGAACAATAAGAACGCCAGCCAACGGGGCATTTCTTTATCACAGCAGCCCGACCATAGGCAGTGTTGAAAAAGGGGAAGTACCTTCCAAAATTAATTGGACCCTTTCATCCAATAATTGGAGGTAAAAAGGCCCAAAAAAAGGGCCTGAAAGCCACATAAAACTGTGTCCCATTTTGGCTATTTTTTCCACAAAAAACTTTTTTTTTTCAAAAATAATTTACAAATAATGAAATCTAACTAGATAATTTTAGCACTTAATTATAAATTGCTCAGAAATATGTTTGATCTGTATTTGATGACATTGATCAAGATAATATTTAAAAAAAATATAATTAACGTGTTATTTTTAAAATTTAATAAAAATAATATATTAAATAAAAAATTATTTTTAAATAATAATTAAAAATTTTTTAATCGATTTTATTATAAAATCTATACTATTACTCAAACATATATATATATTATATAAGAGCATCATATGGTGGTTATAGGTTAAAAGTTGACATCTAAAAACCATTCATATTATTGCTACTTTTAACTTTACAAAAAAAAAAAAATCTATACGTATTTTTTTAAAAGCACCTGCACTTGGAAAGAATATATATATTTTTTTCAATGAAAAAAAAAAAAATAAAGTTTCAAGCTTGACTTTGCATCATCATTTTCTTTTGCTAGTAGAAGAGTAGCGGTAAAATAAATCAAATCAAATTTGTTGGTAAGATCAATTGAATTAAAAATCAATTAGTTGTTTGGTCTAATATAATATATTAATTTGAAGAGATATTGAATCCATATAGAATTAATTTAAACGGTAAAAAACCAATTTTGTATTTTTATGAAATTGATGAGATTTAAATATTTAAACTATTAATTTATATTAAAAATCATACCATTAAATTAAATAATTTTTTATTAATTACAAACTATATTGAATATTTATTTAACATTAAAATTATTTTAAAAAAAAGAAATTTTGATCAAATTGGTTAATTCAACCGATTTAATTAAAATTTGTTTGATCTCCAGTTTGATTTTTTTGACACCATAAAATATACGTTGTAAAAAAAATTAAATAATTATTTTTATAGATAAAATTATTTGAGAACGATTAATATTATGAATCTTTAACATAAAAAATTCGAAAAAAAATAATTTTTTTTAAGAAAACAAAGTAATAAAACTGAAAATTGAGAGAGAAAAAAAAAGGGGGAAACGAAAGGGGCATAAATGTTATTTCAAAGTTTCAACTTTAATGGGATTCTTTTCTTCCGCTGTATGCAGGTGAAAGCTAGTGCCAATTTTGGCTTTTGAGTTGGGGTTTCCTTAAAAGAAGCAAAAGAAATTAAACTCCATTGAGCAAATTTAGAGAAAAGAAAGAAAAGATAGAGAGATATTCAGAGACCCTTCATTTCTCTCTTTCTTTTTGATCCCGAAAAAAACACTTTCCATACATAAGGAAACTGTTTTTAGAGAGAGAGAGAGAGAGAGAGAGAGTTATCACTATGTCTCTTGGCTATGCAGAGAAGCTCTCATACATAGAAGATGTGGGTCAAGTTGGAATGACTGAGTTCTTTGACTCAGCTCATGTTTTACAAGATAAAGTAATTTTTTTTTGTTTTATTTAAATTGTTGTTTTGATTGCTAAAACTATGCTGTTTATGATGATTTTGTCTGCTCTTTATTATACCCATGAATGGTTCTTAGGGTTTTCTTTGGTTGAAAGTTATGGTGTAATGCTTCTTATGATTGGATTGGGATATTAATGTGGAAATTATCGTCTATCGTTTGGACCGATGAAGGGTGCTTAAAGGTTCAAGTTGTCAATAGTTTGTTAAATGTTTTAGACATGCATGCATAGGTTTGATTGTGATTTAGTTTAATGGCAATGTAGTTTCACAATCATTCTGTATAGATTGTAGAATTGGTCAGCTGGCATTATGCTATAACATAATTGATAAGATTTCTTGATGTGTTTGCCGACTTTGCTAATGTGAGTTTAACTTATGCAATGGCAGATTGAACAACTTGCAAAATTGATACAAAAGGTTTGAACCTTGCCGCCCACCAATTCTTGTTGCTGGTTCATATAATTATCTGGGATTGGCTCATGCCAAATTGCCAGTTAAGCCTCTTTAAGTTTTTGTTTGTACTTGCAGAGTAGGCATCTCGTGGTGTTTACAGGTGCAGGAATATCGACTTCTTGTGGCATACCTGATTTTCGAGGTCCCAAAGGAATATGGACATTGCAGGTGAAAACATGACATTTATTTTCTGTAGAAAACTAGTCTTTTGTTGAATTTCCTGTTCTTTTTAAAGAATACTTTGTTTAGCACTCTCAACTTGTGCCTGTGAAGGTTGATTCTGGGAATCAGAAACAGTCTCCTTCCCCTCTGATTTTGAGGAGAAATATATTTTGCATGTTGAGAAATGCGTTACTGAAATGAGTTTCTCATGTTCTTGTCAAAGAAAAGATGGTAAACCAGATTTAACGTGTAGAGAAGAGTTCGACTTAGCTAGTTGTTTAACCTTACTAGACCGTTGACCTGTACCGGTGTTTGACAAGAAACAAGTATTCACTTAAAAAGTATCAAATTTAACGCATGCATTCTTGACCCCTCTTCTGAATGACCTTCTTGATGATTTCTTCAATTTTCATTAATCTAATGTAGCGTGAAGGTAAGCCCTTACCTGAGGCATCCCTCCCTTTTCACCGTGCAATGCCAAGCTTGACTCATATGGCTCTGGTCGGATTAGAGAAGGCCGGCATTTTAAAGTTTGTTATTAGCCAGGTAGGGCTTGGTTATGTTATTATTTTGGTGCATGTCATATATCTTTGTTGTAGCACTTTAATTAGAATATGGCTGAATCGGGCTATTCTAGTTTCTTATTTACATCTAAAATTCCGCTTCAAAATTTTGGGGCTACTAAGTTTTTTTATCTCCAGTTTGCTCCTAATCACAAAATTTTGAGAATTGAGGTTAGTTTTTTTTGTTTTCAGCACAAAACTCTGTTATAACTCAAATCCTGATCCTCTACATGCTTTTTGGCTCTGTCTAATAATTCAAAGCTGCTGTAAAAAATGCTTAATTCTGGATTTATAGTTTTCTTTTCATTAAGCTGAGTGATTTAAAATATTCCCTTTTCAGTTGTCCTATCCTTGAGAATTATCAAATGGAATGAATACTTTATAAACTTTTATTTTGCCTTTAAATCCTCAAATGTGCTGTCAATTATTACCCTGACAGTCTTGTTGACTTGATCTTTTACTTTGGTCCCTCTACTTTTATCTAGAATGTTGACGGTCTCCATCTTCGATCTGGAATACCAAGGGAGAAGCTTGCTGAATTGCATGGGAACTCGTTTATGGAGACTTGTCCCTCGTGTGGTGCTGAGTAAGAAACTTATTCTTTTTTTTTTAATCAGAAATCAAGAATGCTGCTCTTAAACTTTTTCTTCATATAATTCTTCAGTATACTTTACAGCCTTTGTTTTAGCTGTGTTTGGGCCATTTATTTTACCTATAGAAGCAGTCCCATCCCCGATGTATGCTTTTTTCTTTTATTTGAAACGCTTGTCTTCCATGGATAGAATCTTATGTTATCATAAAACCTTTGTAGGTATTTGCGGGATTTTGAGATTGAAACTATTGGATTGAAGGAGACATCACGACGTTGTTCTGATGAGAAATGTGGAGCAAAACTTCGGGATACCGTTCTTGACTGGGAGGTATGACCTATTGCAATTGAATTAGGCGTGAATGATATGATATTCTTGGCATCTTAGCTTTCCAAACTAGTGCACTCACTTTCCTTTTATTAGACTTGGAAGGTAATAAGAAGGAAGCATATTCTCTAAGCAAAATTAGATCAACTTATTTCGTTTTTCACTGTACTAAAGTATGATTTGTGTTTCAGAATAATGAAAAAAATGGAATAAGTGCCAAACGTCCGACATCTTTCAATTCTGTGGTTCCATCTGTTACTCGTGGAGCATACAAATCAAATCTAGTTTCCTGCCTTGTTCTTTACTTTCTCCCCAGTAATCCATCCAAGATGTCTTTGACGTTTGAATATATTTTAAAGCCAACAAATTGGAAGAATTTGTATGCATGACATTGCTTAGCATAGTCCTATGTTACTCAGACTCGGGTGTGAGTGTCGGATATGTGTATGTGTTTGACATGGGAATGTTCATTTTTCCATGTATTTGGATGGTCTTTGGAGGATCATATCCCCATGCCTATGTCCGAAATGTGTCAGACGACAGTACTTTAAGGAAAAAGAAGAGTCATAGCAACATAGGCATAGTCTATATATGTGATAAAAATAGTGTAACAGTTGTTCCCTCTGATCTAGAGGGCTGGCTTATGGTAATAAACTCATCTAAAAGGGTGTGTATTAAACATACATAAGATAACAATTGTTTAATCTGATTCAGTGATTATAATATGCTGGCCAAGAAGGTTAATTGTTGGATAAGTGTGTTGTTTGGTTTCCCTTTTGTTAAATATGTTGATAAGAATCGCTACTTTTGTTCCCTGCTCGTTCCCTAAATCTGCAGGATGCATTGCCGCCAAAGGAGATGAATCTAGCGGAGAAGCATTGTAGAATGGGTGATGTGGTGCTTTGTTTGGGGACAAGGTAATGAGCTGTTTCCTTGCCTAATGCTGCCACGATAAATGTATGACTTGGCGATATTAAATGTGATTATACAAATATGACACAGATAAAGTAATTAAACACGATATGATTACATGTCTCAAGCTCTATATAATACGAATTATTAATGTATCAAAATTTATATAAATATAAAATACTTTAAATACGATTATGACATGGCAAAATACACAAACATGACACAAATACATGAATTGGTAAGATGGTCAACCATTCTGATTGGTTGTATTTGAGGAATTTAGCTTCTTCATGAACCTATACAAGATTCCAATGGTAGATTTTTGTAAGCCATTAGCAGACAACCTTTTTTCACTTCATGATTTGAAGAAGTTTGTTAGGATAACTCAGATTGAGCTTCAGATAGTTTCCTTTTTGAAGGTTTTGCTACCTAAAGTTTCATTTGAAGAAATAAAGTTTACAGAAATGCTAATCTTCTGAAAAGGGTCCTTCCCAACATTGCTCGTAACTTAATATTTGGATTTTCTGAAATTAGTTTATCCATCAGAAGAAATAAGTTAATCTTGAACATTTCAAATGACTGTTCTGAATTACGGAATCTACTTTTCTATTAATTACAAAAATCATATAGATAATCTCAATTCTTAGATAGGAAGCCTCAATAGACATCCATCCTTGCTTTAAGGACATTACTCGAAAGAGTTGGACAAAGGGATAGAGGAGAAGAAATGACTTGTCCTATGTTACATGTCAAGTGTCAAGTGTGTCGCGAATGGTTTCTATCTATATTACTCCACCTCTTGATTTTTCTTTAGAGTACCCGACACATTTTTCGGACATGGGTATGAAGATATGACCTTCCAAATATATGAAAAAACTTAGAAAAAAATGCACACCTGTGTAGGACACATACCCGTATCTGAACTCACACCTGAGTCCAAATAACATAGATCTCTATTCTCTAAGCAGTCTGTGGATCCTGATTCCTGGAACATCAAGCTATTTCTGCCATGCAGCATGGCTTTCTGTCAACCAGTGATTCTTGGTGTCTATGTATAATGAAATTTATCTTTTGTTTCATTTTGGTTCTTGGTTACGGGCATAACTATTCCATACAGTTTGCAGATCACTCCTGCATGCAATCTGCCTTTGAAATCTCTTCGTGGTGGGGGCAAGATTGTTATTGTGAATCTTCAGGTATTCTATCTATGCTGGAGTATTTACAGAAATCATAAAAATGAAAATTGAATTTATCCCTTTTTTTCTTTCTTTCTTAAACCAAGATAGAAGCTGAAAGTTTATGGGTGATGTATGATAAATATGCTTTTTATGATGCATCACAATCCCAATGTTTGAGATGCGAAGTTCCCCTAAGCATAAAGCTTTAGATACGAAGTGTAAGAATGAAATGGGTTCTGAAAAGGCTTGCAAACTGTTGATATGGAATTGCGCTTTGAATAAAGACTTCTTCATGAGCTCCGTGATTGAAAATATTACTACGGTCAGAGATTTTTTTCCTTTTTTATTGCTATCCGAAAGCCTCATACAAAAAATCCTACCGCAATTTTCAAACTTTTAATAATTATTGATTCAACGGAAAGGAAAATGTTGTGAGAATAAAGTAAGAATGTACATATAAGTGGTTAGCTTTCTTTGCCATTCCCTTTGCTCTTGGTTTAATATATGCACGGATGGCATCAATTTTTCAGTAATGTCTTTTCTTCACCTTTGTAGAAAACTCCGAAGGACAAGAAAGCAAGTTTGGTGATCCATGGCTTTGTAGATAAGGTACCATACAAGCCATAATTTACCCGATTTATTATCTAAGTTTGTGTTCTTATTAAGCATGCCAGTTAAATATTGTTATAAAGTTTAACTTGAAAAATAACAGGTCATTTCAGGACTCATGAAGTTGCTTAATATGCGGATTGCTCCGTATATCAGGATCGATCTCTTCCAGACTATTCTAACTCAGTCCCTAAGTTCTGGTAACATTCTCAATAAAGTGTACCAATTCAATTCTTTGTACAAGATATAGAAAGGAATTCATGTGCATACAAGTTATTCGTCAAAAATTGTTGTATAATAACTTTTCGATGAGAAAAGATGCATCCTTTAGGTCACTGACTTAATAAGAAAATACATATGGTGCAATCTTTAGATAAAGCTTGGTGTTCAATGCTCTGTCCTGCAGGAAAGTCCTTTGCATAGAGGCATATGGCTTTGATAAGTATATTTTTACTTCTTTAAACAGTTTGGCTAAATTCTTTCTCCATAGAACTGTCGCCTCCTAATCCTTATCTGTAATGTGACAGAGAACATATAGAGAATTTTTAAACTAACAACTTATTATGCATCTTCTGTAGCCAAAATGAAGTAAGCCAACTATGCATGTATCATCAGAATATTACAAAATATTTGTCTTCTAATTAATTGTTTGAGGCTTTGTTTGGTTGCTGCCTGACATGGTTTGTTCTTCGACGCTGCAGATAAAAAGTTTGTCAACTGGACTGTCCGTATAGCAAGTGTACATGGACTAAGTGCTCCGTTGCCATTTATCAAGTCTGTTGAGGTGAAGTTAGATTTGTTCACCAGCATTTTGATGAAACACAATTGCCTAATTATATTTTTCTTTCTTGACGTATTATTTTGCTTTGCCCGTGCCCCAGGTTTCCTTCTCAAACAATCAACATTACAAAGAAGCTATTCTAAATATTCAGCCCTTTCTACTAAAAAGGTAGCAATCGGATTCTGAAACATCTATGGTTCTACATGAAAATTTTGTGTTTTAGCATTGTTCTATCTGAAAGCAAGTTTGGTAGTACAATTTAGAATATATGAATACCATCGTAGGAGTTTCAACTGAATTTTGATGTGTGAGAAGTAAGGCTTTCGTCAACCTTAAGCTTTCTATATATAAGTTATATCAAGTTTTGCTGTAAGAAAGCATTACAGTGTATCAACTTATAAGCTATGTTATTCGGACTCGGGTGTATTGGACATGAGTACATGTTCAACATGGTTATGCTCACTTTTTTTTTAAGATTTTTATGTATTTGGGGAGTCCTTGGAGGATCATATTCCTATATTCATACCCGGATATATGTCAAACACAGGTGTCAAACAAGAATACTTAAAAAATAAAATAAAAGAAGAGTCGAAGTAATGTAGACTTTTTAAGTTTTCTTAAGAGCCTCTTGTACATCAAATTGGATTTGTGTTCATGATCTTTTGCTGTTTATAAACAATACATGAACACATTAAATTAGCTCATACTCGGTTTAATTCTATTGAACATGGGATTCATAAAACGAACATCAAGGATCCGACCTAGTCTTATGTTATCAGTGTCAAGTTTAGATGTGCGAGGCCATCTAATAACATACAACATGTCTCTATGGTTCTATCTCATGTCTTCTTTATTAATGTGTATTAGGAGAACTGTTAGAACTGAAACATTTGAGATATTCTTGACGCTCAAGTTTAGTGATGGTTGCGGTTTCCTTGACACCCAAATCAAAATTCCTTTTAATTTCCAGGTAAGCAGATATTGAATCTATTTATTTGTATAGTTCATCGTATATTTTTATTGTCGTTTTAACTCCGCAAGTTCTAACAAAGGTTTTCTAATGGTCGGAGTTTGACTGAAGCCTGACAAAATTTGTACCTTTCCACTGTGCAGGATTCAACTGAAGGTTTTAAACTCGACAAGAATGTGACATTCGAAACGATGAGAGATGCAGCTATTCGAGACTCGAGCTACGGGCAGAACACGGTGGTGGTCGAGAGAAAAACTGTTTTGGTCCCAAAAAGCGAGATCACAGTTCATGCAATTGTTACAAGTGTTAAAACATTCGACTACCACTTAAGCAATGGCGATGTTAAACTGAGAATAGAAGGTACGAACGGCTCGAAAATAACCCGGAAGCGATCCGAAGGACGAAAGCGAAAAATCAGATCATAGAGAACCAAAATATATTTGTAGTTTGGCATTTTGTGTATATGTGCTAGATTTATTAGATTATCAAGTAGCAGGGTTGTAAGTATGGACTCTGAGTGAATTTTGTTAGATTTTAACACTCTGGGTCTCTATATAGCAGTGACAGTGAAGTGCGAACTTGCTAAATCAGCCAGTTTTATGGGGCAAAAGATTTTGGACTGTCCCAAAGTGTTTTTCATTATTACTTGGTGTATATGTTAATGGTAAATACATCATTAAGGGCTAACATTAGTAACATATCTTTTTACTATATAAG
>JAQSVH010000005.1:8789827-8805099 GCA_029448705.1 Adansonia digitata | reverse complement strand
GAACTCAAATCCTGAAATTAGGGAAGGATTAGGACAGCAATGCTGCGATTAGAAATAATGATTTGATTTTTAGGTAGTGGTGTTCGTTTGGCATAAGATAATATTTTTAAAATCAAGAGTGATTTAAGCACCTAAATCACATTATTTGGTAATAGTTTAAGAATACCACCCAACAATATTATTAAATTATTAGGATTTATTACTTTTAAGAATATTATGGTGCTTAACAAAATACGTGTTTATCCAAATATTTTATAAGTCTTGGCTTTTAATTATTTTATGTAAGATAATTTATATGATTATAAGGTATGAATATACTACTAATTTCGAATTATATCATTTCAATTTTACTCGATGTCCTTTACTTTTATATTTTTTAATAGAATAATAAATTCTTATTTTATAAATTAATCATTCAATAAAAATTAAATACTTTGCTTTTATTATATAATTATATTATTAATAATAAGTTGACTTTGAGTGTTTTATATTCAATTTTTTTTACATAATATCAAATTCAATGATTTAATATTACCGTCGGTTTATAATATTATATAATTATAATAATTTAAAATCATCAGATCACGAAGATGATTTTAAAAATGATACCGAAATCTAAATGTTACCTTAATATGGAATTTATGCATGATAAAAGTTTTACTTTATTTTTTTTATTGTAAACCCATCATTTTATAACTAGGTAAAATTATTGAAAGCAAAGTCACCTTCTCCATTAAGAAAAAATCAAAGGAAAAAACAAAGGTAGAAAATGAAGATGGGAAGAGTTGGAAGATCAAATTATGCAAATGCTATAAAAAGAAATAATAAATAACCAAAAAGAAAGGGGAAAGCCAAGAAAGTGTTCAAATTGGCGAACTGTAATGCATAGAATATGTTATCATTAATTGGGCGGTCACCCATATAACCCTACACTAGAGAATGACATTATTGAAGACTTATTGGAATAAAGTCTCAAATTTGCTAAACAAAAGTCTCAAATTGAACTTTTCCTAGAAATACTAAGAGAAACGTTAGAAAAGCAGGAGAATTAAACAATAAGATTTGTTAAAAAGTGGTAAAAATTTGCAGCAAAATCATTAATTCCTAGAAGCCTTCAGTTAATTCGATAATTTATGTATTTATATCATAATTATTTTTAAAATATTAATTATTTTGTATAAATTTTAACACTTTAATATTTTATGTTATATAAGTTTTGACACATTTATGCATTAATAACATATTTATATTTTAATTATTTTTTTATATCATATTTTTATGAGATAATTTTATTATCTTTTGCGAAACTAACCTTTAATAACATTAATTATTGAAATAATTTATTAAAAATAATGAATATTCATGTGTGAATCCAAATTCAAAGGGTAAGATTGAATTGTCTTCTCTTTTGATAAGAGAAAAAAGTAAATCGAATTATGAAACTTCGTAATTCGACTTTAAGCAAGTGGAATTTGAATCATTTGGCAATGACCTAAATGGATTTTATTTTGTTCTTTTTTTCTCATAGATTCATGATTACATCCATAAATTGGTATAGCATTATGGCAAATCAAGTAACAATCGATGTATTTGTCAAAGTAGGTTATGTAAATTAAAAAGGAAAAAATGAATTAAGAGTCAAATTTTTTGGGAAATAAATAGCCCAACATATATAAAAATAATGGAACTTATCTTGTTTGATTAGATTGAACTTCATTTTTGGAGTGTGATGGATGGACCCTTTAGATCTATCATCTATCCAAATTAAAAGGTATTTTGGATTCATCATTGTAGTGTTTAGTTAAGGACTAAAATTAAAAATTTATGTATGATGTTTTTAAAAATGGTAACAGTTTAATTCAATTTCAAAAAATATTATGGTTAATGTTTAATATTTTAATTTTTTTTTTTAAATAAAAGAATATCATCTATAATCAAATTGACCCAAATTGAATTTCATTGGTTCATCCTCATCAATTTTTAAAATTTAATAAATAATTTTTTATTATAAAGATTAAAAAATAATTAAAAATATAATCAATTCAATTCAAATAATTATGATTTTTTAATTTATGAATAAAAAACCAAATCAAATATATTTAATTATTTATTAAATTGAAAATGAATTGAATGGAATTCAATAAAAAATTATCCCAAAACCAACCAATACACTACAATTAAAAGTAAATTTCAAGTTTCTCAAAAAAATTTTTCTGGTGTTTTAGATATATGTCCAAATTGGCAACCCCAATTGCAGAAGTGCCAAGTAGAAATTGACACAAGTTGGGTGGTGAATGTAAGATCACTTGTACCATTTGTCCACCCATTTCTTTTAGGGTCCACTGCCCACCTCTTTTGCAAAAATACTATTGGAATTGTCAAGTAGCTAGCTAGCTTTGCTGGTGGTGTGAACCATGTGCAATGCATTGACTGTTGTGCAAGAGAAGAGTGAAGGAGGATTGGGCTTATCTTGAAACTTGAAACCCTTATATTTCATTTCTTTGTTTCCATAACTAATGAAACAATTTCCCATTTCAACATTTATAGTCCTACATAACTTTCAAGCATGTATCTCCATCTATAAAAAAAATTTTATTTATTTATTTTTAATTAATTTTTTTGTACAAAAGAGATCGTGGTCGAGAAATTGAAGAAAAATTATAAATATCGAAATTTGAATTTCAAACTTACTATATGCTGATTGATTACATAAATCGACTAAGTTAAACTCTAAGTTCTATTTTTTATTAATGGAGTTTTTCTCCTTGTTCTTAACTTTTTTTTTTCTATTTTTCATAGAAAACCCGATCTTTATTTATTTATTTATTTATTTATTTTTTAATTTCATTGATGATCATATGATATATATTGCCCATTAAAATGTAATATATACTCTCTTTGATGTGCAAGCCTATATGTTAAAATATTGTATGTATAGTATTCTAGTGTCAGTTCAGCTAATCTTAGATCACATCATGCGACCCTCTTTGTTGCCTACCCACTTTGATTCCAATTGCCTACTAAAGAACCTCAAAGATTAATATATGCATGAGAGAGAGAGAGCCTATATGATTTGAGATCTAAACTTCGTACAAGTGCTACCAATGTGACTTAGATCCATTTTAATCAAAATTTTAATTTGTTCATTTGTTTATATTTAAATGAAATTAAAAAAGTGTAATTAATTAAAATGATGATATGAATAAAAAGGGTATGGATGCATATTCATGTTAAGTAATCTTAAATTTATGTTTTATCGATCGATTTATTGAATTGCTTTTTTCTATTTAAGAAAAAAAAGATTATATTCAAATATTTCGGATATGATTGGCTCAATAAATTTGAACCAATCCATATGAAACTAAAATTTTTTTAACATTTTTTGAAAAAGTAAAAAGAAATGAGATGATCCATTCATTCGTATTATAGCGTAAACATAATACTATCTTACAAACATAACCTTTTATTTCATAAACAAAAACTTTGTTCCCAACCAACAAAAGATAACAACAAGAGGTAGAGATTGGACTAAGATGGGACCATTTAATTTGGCTATATGGTAATGATTTTTCTCATCTTTATATTTTACTGGGTGCCTTTTGTGTCTTCCTTTATCTTCTTATTTAAATTTAGGTTGATTTAAAAACTCAAGTTATTATTTAAAAGAATATTAAAAAATTTTAAAAAAAAATTATATTAATATTTATAATTAAATTTAAATAAAAAAAAATTTTGTTATTTAAATAGTAATTCAAATTGGATCAGGTCGACTTGAATTATAAAAACTTAATCTAATTCAAATCGAGTGAGTCGTTCAACCAATCGCTAAGTCTTTCTTTTCCCCTTTAGTTTTTTTTTTTTCATATTATTTTCTAGCTTTCATGGATCTTCTTTTTTCCAAAATTCAAGGTTTTTAACAATTTCTTTGCATACGAAGATGGGTTGACATTTGAATCTTAAACTTGAATATCACTTTTTCAAAATAATTATAATTAAATAGAATTTTAGATTCACTTATAACGTCCGTTTAGGTGATAATCTCACAATCTTACAAGAAAAAAAATGCATTGATACTTTGGGTCCATTAGTAGTAATAGTTAATAATATATGGTCAAATTAAAAGGCAGGATTCATCAATTTAGAACACAGCAAAAATAGAAAAAAAAAAAAAAAAAACATAATTTTGGGTCTGTAATGCAGGACTTGACTTAATGGTTCTAGTTGTAGGAGACTTCAGTTTTTCGGATAATAACCTATGAGTTAGCAATTCATAAAAAACAGCAATTAAGTGGCATTAAGTTGGTGGTGTCCCTCCACTCAAGGCCAAACTATATTTCATTGTTTTATTAATCCTATACAGCGAAGGGTACCCGACATCTTGCTCAGATTTGCAGTTTAGAAAAAAATTTTCAATTTTTCTTCAATAATTCCATACTTACATGTGATGTTCACTATTGTAATAGTAAACAAATCAAAGTAGATTTCTATCAATGCTTTCTAAAATAAAATATAGAGTTTAACTCAGTTGATTTTTATTGTTATTTTTAAAAATTAACATCTAATTAATTTGAAGTTAAAATCGCAACATCTATAATCATTTTTCTGTCTCCAGATTGTGATCGTTTTACTCGAGGGTAAAAACTTGGTTTTCTATAATGTTTCAGCAACCAAAGTATCAATCTATTGCTCTTTCAAGAAGTGAAAAAAAAAAAAAAAAGGATTTGTCTCAAACAAACAAAATGTGTACTTAAAGCTCCCTTAAATCATTGAAAAGCAACTGAAAGTATACTAGAAACAAACACAGGGCCTGCTAATCAATAGTGACCACATAAATTTCATGGACCACTTTTCTTGGATTGGCTTATTAAACAAGGTATATGATGCTGTTGATTTCAAGCTAAAAAATTCCCATGGTTATTGTGCCTGCCTGCTTTGGTTGCTAAGCGATCATTGTCTATGAAATAATTATCATTAATCAGATAGTGAAGCTGCAATCTTATTTCTTCAGTTTATTGGCTGCAGTCTAGGGATAAGGAAAACATTGCAAATGCTAGAATTCGGATATTAGATCTATTGAATAATATTTTATATGAGCAATTGCATGAATCAACTTAGTTAAACTCTGAATTTTTCATCGTAATCTTTTCTGACAGTTAATTGTAGTAAAAATACTTTAAACACAAAGTCCGTTGAAGGGTGGGAAGAATGGTAGAATAATCCTTTTTTTCCTTTTAGCTGACAGAAGGAAAGAGTGAAGTAATAATAAAAAAAATCAGAATTCAGGAATCCATCTGCATCACCATCTCTTAATTAACAACTAAATCTAATAGAATAATAGTAGAAAAAGAGGGTGCACATGCTTCCAGATTTTCAGCTTTTATTCTATAAACAAAACATGGGGTTTCACCCTCAACAATCCCAAAACAGATCAGCTGTTTTATCTTCTCTAAGCAATGCCTCCAAATTTAAGGGATCTTCTGCTTTCTTCCAATATCTTCTTCTTCACCTTACTTGTCTCAATTAACTGTCTGTTCTTCTATCATTGTTACTGCATTGATGAGCAGGGACAAGTTCTTTTAGCTTGGAAGAACAGCTTAAACAGCACCACAAATGCACTTGAATCATGGAATGCTTTAGACCCTACGGCATGCAAATGGTTTGGGATTCATTGTAACTCGAAAGGTGAAGTAGCGGAGATAAGGTTGAAAGGAATAGATTTGCAAGGCTCACTGCCTTCAAATTTTCAGTCTCTAAATTCCTTGAAGACCCTGATAATTTCATCAACTAATCTCACTGGCACAATTCCCAAAGAATTCGGAGATTATCGTGAGCTCGATGTTATTGATCTCAGTGACAATTATCTCTCAGGCGGAATCCCTCAGGAAATTTGCAGGCTGAGCAAATTGCGAAGGTTATCCCTCGACACAAACTTTCTTGAAGGTGAAATTCCATCAGGAATACGAAATCTTTCCAGCCTTGTTTACCTGACACTCTATGACAATCAACTCAGCGGTGAAATCCCAAGGAGCATTGGAGAATTGAGAAAGCTCGAAGTTTTTCGAGCAGGTGGAAATAAAAATCTTAAGGGTGAGCTGCCATGGGAGATAGGAAACTGCGCCAACTTGGTTTTGTTAGGCCTGGCTGAAACTAGCATTTCTGGCAACCTTCCTTCATCAATTGGAATGCTGAAAAGAATTCAAACCATAGCCATCTATGCATCTTTGTTATCAGGTCTTATCCCACAAGAGATTGGAAATTGTAGTGAGCTCCAAAACCTTTACCTGTATCAGAATTCTATATCCGGTCCGATCCCGAGGCAAGTTGGACAGCTCAGCAAGCTTCGGAGTCTGCTATTGTGGCAGAATAACTTAGTTGGTACTATCCCGTATGAGCTCGGAAGCTGCACGGAGCTAACCGTGGTGGATTTATCGGAGAATCTCCTGACGGGTAGCATACCAAGAAGCATTGGGAAACTTTTGAAACTTCAGGCGCTTCAACTGAGTGTTAACCAGTTATCTGGTACAATTCCTTCTGAAATTTCGAATTGCACAGAGCTGACTCATCTGGAAATCGATAACAACGGTATCTCTGGTGAGATTCCAGCCCTCATTAGCAACCTAAAGAGCTTGATTCTATTCTTTGCCTGGCAAAATAAGCTGACTGGAAATATTCCAGGTAGTCTTTCTCAGTGCCAGGATCTTCAGGCACTTGATTTATCCTACAATGGCCTCTTTGGTTCAATCCCAAAAGAGATTTTTGGGTTGAGAAATCTCTCCAAGTTGCTGCTGCTTTCCAATCATTTATCTGGTTTTATTCCCCCAGATATAGGAAACTGCACCAATTTGTACAGGTTACGACTAAATGGCAATAGACTTTCGGGAACAATTCCATCAGAGATTGGGAATCTGAAGGGCTTGAATTTCGTTGACTTAAGCAAGAACTATCTTGTTGGAGGAATTCCTCCATCAATATCTGGATGTCAAAACCTTGAGTTTCTTGACCTTCATTCAAATGGACTCATTGGTTCTTTGCCAGATACACTGCCTACAAGCCTACAGTACCTCGACATTTCGGACAATAGGGTTACCGGTCAACTGACTCATAGTATTGGGTCCTTAACTGAATTGAATAAGCTTAATTTAGGAAAGAATCAACTTTCCGGAAGAATTCCATCCGAGATATTGTCCTGCAGTAAGCTCCAGTTGATAGACGTTGGTGACAATGATTTATTTGGTGAAATTCCAAAGGAATTAGGCCAGATTCCGGCGCTTGAAATCTGTCTCAATCTTAGCTGCAACCGATTTTCTGGTGAAATCCCTTCCGAGTTCTCTGGCCTTAGCAAGTTAGCAGTACTTGACCTCTCCCGAAACAAATTCACTGGCAAGTTAGATGTCCTTGCAAGCCTACAAAACCTTGTCTCCCTCAATGTCTCCTTCAATGACTTCTACGGTGAACTGCCAAATTCCTCATTTTTCCGAAATCTTCCATTAAATGACCTTGAATCAAACGAAGGCCTCTATATCTCTAGTGGTGCAGTAAGTTCAGCTGATATTGGACATGCAAGGCATGGTAAACAAGCAGTGAAGCTAGCTATGCCCATCCTTACAAGTGTCAGTGCAGTTCTAGTACTAATTGCTATCTACATGTTAGTTCGTGTCAGGTTTGCTAACAATGGCCTCAGGGAAGATGATAATTGGGAAGTGACCCTCTACCAGAAGCTCGACTTCTCAATTGATGATATCGTCCATTATTTAACTTCGGCTAACGTGATTGGCACTGGGAGCTCTGGGATTGTATACAGGGTAATGACTCCAAATGGTGAAACATTAGCAGTGAAGAAGATATGGTCATCAGAAGAGTCTGGTGCATTTACTTCTGAAATTGAGACACTAGGCTCAATCAGGCACAGAAACATTGTTCGTCTTCTTGGTTGGGGGTTGAACAGGAAATTGAAACTAATGTTTTACAATTATCTTCCAAATGGAAGCTTGAGTTCGCTCCTTCATGGTGCCGGTAAGGGAGGAGCAGACTGGGAGGCTAGATATGATATTCTGCTGGGCGTAGCACATGCCCTTTCATACTTGCACCATGATTGCGTGCCTGCGATTTTGCATGGGGATGTGAAAGCTATGAATATCTTATTAGGTGCTGGCTATGAGCCTTACCTCGCTGATTTTGGGTTAGCTAGAGTTTTGAATAGCAATGATGATGATGATAAGCTTTCCAAATTAAGTCCAAGAACACACCTGGCAGGTTCTTATGGATACATGGCTCCAGGTATTTTCTTTTTCCTGATGACGGTTTAGTCTCTCCACTTAATTCATTCATATAAATCACTAATCGTTTCTGATCTTTCATGGTTAATCTCAGAGCATGCAACGATGCAACGTATAACTGAGAAAAGCGATGTCTACAGTTATGGTGTAGTCCTGTTAGAGGTGTTAACCGGAAGGCATCCGTTAGACCCAACTTTGCCAGGGGGTGCACACTTGGTTCAGTGGGTTCAGGATCACTTGGCGAACAAGCTAGACCCATCAGACATCCTGGACCCGAAGCATAGAGGGATGGCTGACCCTCAAATGCATGAAATGCTACAGACACTAGCTGTATCATTCCTTTGTGTCAGCACTCGGCCTGAGGATCGTCCAATAATGAAAGATGTCGTAGCAATGCTCAAAGAAATTCGTCAGGTCGAGAACTTAAGGTCCGAAACTGACATTTCAAAGGCAGCCTTAACAGCCCCTCGTTCATCACCACTTCGTACAAGAATAGTAGTTTCTCAGGGATCTTCTAACTGCTCGTTTGCTTTCTCCGATGATTTGATACAATTATCGGGTGAAGGTTTCAAATTGTAGCTATCTGATACATATTTTGTTCATAGTCATAAACCAAAGAAGAATATATGTCAATGGGAGAGGTTTTGAGTTGTAATTTTTCTATATCTGGTATTGTAGATTGCAATAATTAATTACTTGGTTTTCACTTGATGTAATATATTGTAAGCAACTGTAACAAAAGTAAAACAGAAAAGGGGGATATCTCGGGACTAGAGATAGCAAATTTAGGAGTTGGAAACTTGGAATTGAGAGAATGACTGCAGGATATCATGTTGCTTCCGACTCTTCATTTTTCTTAAAATATTTGTATTCGATACCTATGTACAAAGCATATCCGAACATAAGAATAGGATATATCCCTCTCAAGATTTTCCAAATACATGAAAAAACTTAAATAAAATTTAACATACTTATATTGAACGTTTATGCACTCAAAGTCGAATCTGAATAGGCCGTAGAAGCTAGAACAATGATTGTTATTGCCGGATCTATCCACTTAGAATTTATTGCAAGAACCAGATTCTCTCTCTCTCTCTCTCTCTCTCTCTCTCTCTCTGCGTTTTTTTCTCGACCGTCTTAACTGCGGTGCTGACATGGTCCCATGTTCCTCACATCGCATGTCCATGTGCTATCTGAAAGTGACCCTCTTTCCAGCAACGTAAAAGCCTAATCAGCAGCACATGGCGTAGCAAGCAAGTTCATTATACTTTTACATTAGAAATAGAAATTGTTCCATAATCTTGTACTGCTTCAATCTGCAAATGAATTAAAAGATCATCCACCATGATACCAGTATAATGCAGCTCCACTAGCAGAGCCTACTGTCATTGGCTCAGGATTTATGAAACAACTAAGAGAAGAAATCCGTCCCCATCAAACGGTGAATTCTAACATCCAACTTATTTTCACCAACAAATTTTTAGTCAGGACTTCTAAACTCATATGTTAAATTATTCGAATTCAAATTTAAATATTAAATATATTCAAATTCACGGACAGATTTAATATATATAGTTTCAGGTCATGACCCAAAACTTCCAAAATCTTCTGCTCAAATTCAGACTGAGAGTCCACTATTCATTATATTATTGAAAATTGATTTGATGGGTCTGTTTTCTACTTCTATGTCATTAGCTAATATAATATGCCTTGGTGTTTCATTGCACCATTTCATTTTTTTGGGCTCTTTGGGTCCAATGAGAGGCCACAAACCCAATAGGCCATTTGGGAAAAATCTAGCTCCTCTAGAGTAAGCCATGGTTGCCATCTTGCAAGCAAATTCAATAGCCCATGACTGATCAAGGCCCATCCTCCAAAATTACACTCAATAAATTAAAGATTCGCTATTGGACTTCCCCACGGATTGGGTTTTTTTTTTTTTTTTTTCAGATTTAAATCAGGCTGGATTCATATCACTTCAATAACTTATTTTATTATCTAAATAATATTAAAATATTAAAAAATTATATTAATATTAATATTATAATAAAATTTGCATAAAATATTTTTTATTATTAATTATTAATTCAAATTAAGTTGAGTGAAATTACTAATATTTTTATCTAATATTTGGCATTTAGTGGTCAAACCTTAAGCTATGAACAAATCTAATTATTACATTCATAAAAAAAAAAAAGAAAAAGAATAACTTTTGAATCCATTTTGTAAAAAATTTTTATTTATAAGTATTCTAAAATCATTTTTTAAAGTTATTATATATTAATATCTTTATTCAATAATATAAAAAATATTATTTTTTATATTTAATATAAAATTATTATAAATGATATAGCAATTAATTTAAAAAAAATACTCTAAAACATTAATTAATAAAATCTCTTATAAAATTTAAAACTTTTATTAAAATAATTTATTTAAATACTATTATTAATATTTTGAAAAAAAAATGCATACCACAAAAAAAAAAAAGTGTGAAATTAGTGAGTTTTGCATGTCATTGTCCCTTAGTAAGAGAAAAAAAACTGTATGGTAAATAAATAAATGCCCCTTAAAAAAAAAAAATTCCTATTTTGCTTAAAATTAGGTCTTTGGGTGCAAATGCAACGCCTATGGAAGGTTCTTTCGCTATTAAACTCATTAAGCCTCGAAGTCAATCAATCCTTTCTCTTTAAAAAGAAGTAATTTTCTTTCTCCTTTTCTCTCTAATCATCCATTTAATCAGGCAATTTTAATTAATAATCCTCGTTTTAATTACTGATTAATCTTTGTTATTTACGTTGTGTTTCTTTTTTTTTTTTTTCCTGCATTAAGTGCTTTGGGAAATGAATAATCTTTACTGAATTGAATCAGAAATTGATTTTTTTTTTTTGTGGAGTTAATGTGTTATTTTTGATCTGGGCATTTATAGTTCTTTCAAAAGATGTTAGATTTAGTTTTAATGGGTGGGGATTATTGGTTATTTTGTGGAAATTATATACATTAGTGGATTATGTATTATGTTATGATTGAGAGCTAATGACTCTTTTTTTTTTTATTTTTTTTGTCTTCTATGGTGGTTTTCATTTTAATGCTATTGAATATAGCTCCGTTTTGTTGCATGAGAGATTCGATTGGTGTGCCATAGCAAAAAGGCGGTGCCTTGTTCTAAGGTGTTTTTGTTTGAATGTTTGATTGGTTGTGTTTGTTGGTAGCAATCAGTTTAGGATGATTGATAATGTGGAAAAACCAAGAAAGAGATGAAGCAAGTTTACTGGGGTTGTCTCTGCCATGATTCTGCTTCTTAATGAATGTTCTTAATGCGATTGCAATGTGCCTGATTGTTTTATCTTTTGTTTGTTTGTTTAGCTTGTAATATGTAAAAGCGAAAAATGGGAGAACTTTTAATGGAATTAGTTATAAGGGGAGAAAACATTGCTTCCTTGTGAAGATTGTATGACTGGGATAGGGCTTGTTGCATCTAAGAATGTTTTCTTTCTTCTTGGAAAGGAAAAGAAAATGGACTAAGACTCAACTCAATCAAGCCAGAGTCCATGTTGGATTTAGCTTCTGTCTTCTTTATGACCTCATATATTTGTTTTCTCACTTGTAAGTTTTATGCTAGGTCTTAGCATATGGATTCCAAATCAGTTGAGGATATGATAGAGGCCTCATCTGGGGTCCATTTTTCTGGGTTGCATATGGATGGTTTGGAGTTAAGAAATATTGAGAAGCCCACAATCTTACTGGCTACTGAAAATGTTCGTAAACAACCTTTTGTAATAGGTAAGTTTGAATATGGCAAATGTTACTGATATATTACTGATGCGGCCTTTTGGATGCCATAATGTTCAAAAGTAGTTGGTGAATGAGTTTGGATAAGAATGCTGTGAAAAACTTGATGGCCATCCAGTTCTTTTTTTTCCTTTTCTTTTTCTCTTGGAGAAAGCATTGTCATGATATAATATTCTACCAAATAATGGTTGTTTTCATTTAATTGTGCTTGAGACGATAGCCTTCTTAATAATACTGATGTATAAAGTTCTTTTATTCAATTTGTTTGAGTTATAGCTTAAAAACTACATAAAGGCACTGTACTAATCGTTAGGTGCTAGTTTGGTTATCGGATTGCTCTCTTTTGATTATATTATGAGCTTTTTTTCTTTTTTCTTTTTATATTATCTTAGGCTATTGTTTTGTGGGTCAGGAGTTGCTGGGGGAGCAGCATCTGGTAAAACTACAGTCTGCGATTTGATAATTCAGCAACTTCATGATCAGCGTGTAGTATTAGTTAATCAGGTAAATGTTCTAAGTTCCAAATGCAGATTTTGTTAAGAAAAATCTTCTATGTATTTCTAACTCCAATGAATTTTCAAAGTTGAATAATTGAAGCTTTATAAAGTGTATGAATTTGAAATGCAGTCCTAGCCTGCTGCCTGTTTTGAAACTTATTTCTTCTCAAATCCATTTTAAACTGCAGTCTCTGAATGGTTTACTTGGTCTATCGGTTCTGTTGTTGACCTATGAAGGTGAGAGTGGATCATTTGTTTCCTTCCACTTTTAGTTTCTTCCTGTTGTTAAATTAACTCTGCATTCAGTAGATGATAAAATTGTTGCCAATTCTACATTCAAGTTGTTAAAGGGGCAGAGTGTTGGCTTTTGTCATTTGAACATCATTAGCTGAAGAAAATTGTTCAAAATTTTGATCTGACCTCCTTTTTTAGCTCCCTTTTTTCTGTACTGCTTGAAACAATTGGTTTCCCATTGGATAGATTTTTAACATGAACAATATGCCAGGATTCCTTCTATCACAATCTCACTGAAGAGGAACTTGCAAGAGTTCATGAATACAACTTTGACCATCCTGGTGAGAATATTTCTACTAACAGAGATCCAAAATACATGTATATATCTATATATATAAGCCATGATCTGCTGAATTGCTAAGCTTTTTGAATGACAGAAAGTCATAGTATCAATATTTCATCTCTAATTAATTGTTTAAGAATTGTTTTCTGTATGTTATCTGAGTAATAGGGGCATCAGAAATTAGTTGTCTTATTCTGAATTTTTAAGTACCTGATATCCTGCACTTGTGCTAAAATTTCAAGCATTTGATATGTTCTGAAAGCATTCAAGTATTATTAATCAGCATATGACAAAAGGCATGTTGGTATCAACTGTCTTTCACAAAATGCGACTGTTTTATGTGCACGCTGTTTGTATTCCACTTATTTTTGCCTTTTAATTTTATTGGTACAATGTTGTCCTTTTCTGCAGATGCATTTGACACAGAGAAATTATTAGATTCTATGGAGAACTTGAGGCATGGCCGAGCAGTAGATATTCCAAATTATGATTTCAAGAGTTATAGGAATAATGTTTTTCCAGCCAGAAGGGTATGGTCTCACAATGTTCAAAATGCAGTTAATATGACATGGAACCTACAACTTTTATATCTTGGACTTGGGTGCCTTTTGGTTCAAGGTTCCCTCAAAATTAATATATTCAATGTGGTACACAATGAAACCAGTTTTTGATAAATATTTTGCCTTCTTAAGTACCTAGAATTCAGTTATAACTGTTTTATACGTACAATGTCCAGGCTATGAATGTCTTCTAATAATTCCTTATAAATGGTGTACATGTCTTTTCACACCCTTTGTGAAAATCTTTTTCTATAGCAAAGGAACTTTAGTAATGGAATTTCAACTCATATTTGTTGTTTTTGGATGTGTAGAAACTCTCACTGTCATAAAACTTTCTGCAGGTTAATCCTTCAGATGTTATAATTTTGGAAGGGATACTCATTTTTCATGACTCTCGTGTCCGAGAATTGATGAACATGAAAATATTTGTTGATACAGGTTATTGAATTAAACTTTTATCTCTGTTCTTTGGCTGATCACATTTGTTTGCATGCTGCATAGATCTGGCATTAAATTTTATTGTTACCAAAACTCTATGTTTATTTGTTTATAGACAATGGACTGGTACTATGATATCATTGATTTTAGTATGTGAATGAGTTTTCTTCCCCCCCGCCCCCCCTCAATGCCATAAAACTTACTGCTAAGTAAGCAACAATCGATAACTGATTTATTATTTATTGCTGAAAATTTTTTGTAAATTGCATATAGTAGGGAACATACAATTTGGGTTACTTTGTTGGTGTTACTGAGTTGGGCTGTTACTTCACATTGAAACTTTTCGGTGCAGATGCTGATGTAAGACTGGCAAGGAGAATAAAGCGTGATATTGTTGAGAAGGGGAGAGATATTGGTTATGTCCTTGATCAGGTCTACATTTGCATTAACTATTTACATTGACATGATAAATTTTTAATGCAAGAAATCATTTCTATTATCACTAATGTTTCAGCTTTCTCTTCGATAGGAAGTGCTTGTTTTTTGCTGATAATTATATGCAATTAATTTTTAATGCAGTATTCAAAATTTGTGAAGCCTGCTTTCGATGATTTAATACTTCCATCAAAGAAGTATGCAGATATTATCATTCCCCGTGGGGGAGATAATCATGTAGCAATTGATTTGATTGTGCAACATATTAGGACAAAGCTTGGCCAGCATGATCTATGTAAAATCTACCCAAACCTTTATGTCATTCAATCAACTTTTCAGGTATAACGTTTTTGTTTTCTTCAATTAACTAAGGTGTAATATTTTTCCTGCATGTATTGAGCTCCAAATAGCGTTTTGAAAAAGATAAATATACATCTGCTAAAAGAAAACGATTTTTGATTTTTGCAGATACGAGGCATGCATACCCTCATTCGTGATTCTCAAACAACAAAACATGACTTTGTTTTTTATGCTGATCGGTTGATTCGTCTGGTAGGCATTGTTTGATTTAAATGCAATTAATTTGTCTTCTGGTTATCTTCACATGATCATGTAATGTAACTGTTAGAAAATATGTACAGCTAGGTGACTATGTTAGGAAAGTTACTTAGGAGTTTTGACTCTATGATAGGATTCC
>JAQSVH010000005.1:8755066-8771412 GCA_029448705.1 Adansonia digitata | reverse complement strand
AGGCCTTCCATAAATGAAGCCAGAATCAATCATCCCTTATTCCATTAGCTTATTACACTCAACCAAATGTGCTGTAAAGAACTTTAGGAGAGATGGTGGTGTAACAATTAGAATATATCTTAGTACCACTAGTCATGGCTACGGCTGTGGAAACCAACACTATTACTGCTGAAACAACACCCAAAAAAAAAGTTCGAATTGAGGAAACCCGAGTATGTTCCAGTTTTCTTTTGAATTGCAACATTTTGTCAAATTGGATAGAAACAGTTCAAATCAAATGGATATCAACCAAGTACAGAAATTTCAGTGTGTAAAAGTTTATCATCAATGAACTCAAATCAACATTATTTCTAAAAATGAAGATTGCAAGTGATGATCAGCCTGCAAAGAGAATCCCAGCAGCCTGCTCTTCATTTCCATCACATGATTTAAGAGCTTCTATCACCATTTCTCTTGCAAACCCCAGCTCCACAAGCTTGGCAACTTTGGCTTCAAAATCAGGTTTCTGCAGGGGGTAAAAAAAAGAATTCTCAAATTTACAGTAGTGATCAACTTGAAGATATATAGGAACAGAACGAACTTCCCAGATTATCAAATACAGCTTAAAGAAATATTGTACAAAGAAACTAGCAAGGAGTAAAGGAATTGTTCAGAGCAGGCATACATGTGTCACATCACCACGTGCACCTCCTGGATCAAAGAAGGAAAACAAGGAAAGAAATTCAGAATCAGAATAAGAATCAATTTACAGATTGACTTTCATAACAACTCTTTCAAGCAATAAAAGCTTTATCAGGGAAAATAAAACTAACTAACGCCAGAATATTAACCAGTTACTCGAGCAATAAACTTGTATTTAGATGAATAGAATTTCTAGCATAAACCAAACAGAAGGCATGCAAAACAACATGAGTTAGACGCAGATTACTAACCGGAAAATTGACCTCCAGATTGCACATTAGCATTCTTCTCAGTTGTTCCAGTTGTCACCTGAAGAATCACAAAAGATCAGTGCCAAATAAACCGCTAAAATGCTTCAAAATGCATCTCCACTACGCTAAACAAATGTAAAACTTGAGAACCATAATTATACTCCCCACAAATATGGGGAAGCCAGATGTTTTCTGTGAGACAAGATCTGATGCTAGCAGAGATTCAGAAAGTGAATAAAAATTGCAGACCAAGGTTGCTCAGAAGTTGTAGACGTGAAACTTATTTCAGCAAATTACATAAATATAGCAATCAATTGGAAGGGAACACATGCAGTGCAGCTGGTACAGTCAAGCAACTGATTTATAGTATTTTAGTACACAATATTTAATAGAATATATATATATATATATATATGCATATATCTTTTGTGGCAGATATATAAAAAGACTTACAGCAGCTCCTGAGCTGGATGCTTGCTTTGAATGCCTTTCTTCATCAAGGAAGCGAGCAGGGATGTCCTTTTCTGAGAAGAGTAAAAGCTTGGTTACTTTCCATTAAAAGAAAAGAAATTCAGTAGCAGAAAATCACAAAAATGTTGACATCAAAAACCGCGTGGTAATCGATAACTTCGCGACATTTGCACAATATACTGATTAAAGTCACCAACCTTGCAAAAATGGCACAGAAACTTCTCCTCCTCCAACTCTAAGAACGTTATCCTTCAAATCAATAATACACTGTACAAATTTGCCAGTAAGGATTATGCAAACTTATGAATGTAAGCACAAAAATGGATGAATATGTCATGATATTAAATAGAGACAAAGATACCTGGTGTTTACGGAGCATATCCAATCCAAAGAGAAACTCCATATTGGGAGAGTCCAAAACCAAGAAGGAGCAAGGATAAAATATTTCTCCAATCTGCAAAAAACAGAAGAGAAACCAAGAAGTTGGAAGCAACATTAAGCATAATAAGTAAGCTAATGTTCATACCATCAATTATTCGCATGGCACATAAGAGAAAGGTAAAATAATGAACAAGACATAGGATAAGGATTATTTATCAGACAAATTTCACATAAAAGCGACCAAAATGGAAAAAGAAGATTACACGTAATGTCATACTAGAAAACCAGTACGCATACTACCTTGATTGGAGCAACGTGTATTCGTCCCAGTATCTCTGATTGGCCAACTCCATGAGCAATACCTTTATATCTTTGATCTAAAAGTCTCAGCAATCTGGAGGAGACAGACACCAACAGAGCAAGACAAATGCCGTTGATTTTAAAGTCTTATGAATTGACAAATATAATTGCATGACTAATTGAAGTAAGGAAAGGAAACATTCAGTCAACAAAATTGCCCTTTCCAAGAAGACGGGCAATAATGTCAATTACAAAGCCCCAACACCTTATTCATGTTATGAGAAAGGAGGGGAAAGTATATTTCAACGACTAATTCGATTGTGCTATGATGACATCTATAGCAAAGGAACTTTCTAGATATCAAAAGAAGACAAAATGTTTATAGCACATACCCACATCGCTCAGCACAGCTTTTGGAAATTATTGTTGACTGTGCACCGCTATCAACAAATGCCTAAAAAAATGAAAAAGGAACAAATTCAATAAACTTCTTAGAGTCCAATATCCAAGATCAAGGTATATGTGGCAGGGTACAATTAATATAATGCAGAATCTCAACTAAGACATTATAACAAACAACTGCAAAAAAGGGTTTCTTCAAAGTGTGCAAAAGAAAGGAAAAGTAAAAGAGAAAGTAATGCAAAGGGTATGATAGAAACTAATGCTATAGGATACAATTATATAATGGTGAATATATATATATATATATATACAGGACTTGGCATCGTCTTTACCTTCAATGGGACACCATTAACCTCCATGTCCACGTATAACATAACCTGATTAGTATGAATGAAACGTTACATTGTAAAGGGGAAGAAAGTAATAAACTTTAATAGATACACTTCACAAGGGAAGCAAGCCTACTTACCACCCTTGCAAAACCTTCAGGATTATATTCTAAGGCAGCAGCCCAGTTCTCATCGATTCCTTTCTGCATCACAATATTGTAAAAGGTTATATAGCCAAAGGATCATATTGTCCCAAAAAAAAATGAGTGATGAGCGTGGAGATACAATAAACCTTTGTCAAACCATAAATTAACATATGACATGTCGCAAATGCAAATAAGTTCCAATTAAGTCAGATAAGTAGAATGTCGTAGAAACTAACCTGCCGAATGGCAGCTTCAATTTTCTTTTGTGCTTCAACATCAAAAGGATCAGCCTCAAGAAGAGCCTATGGAGCAAAAATAAATAAATGTATATCAATCACAGAGATAGTCATGAAATATAATATTATCATAAGTATGATCATGCTCTTCTAGTATTTAGAAAGTTCTCCCGATAATCTTATCAAATTGTGATATAATAAAGCAAAAGACAAAGAAGAGGTGTGGTACATTTGACCACTGATTCACAACCAACTATAGGCATAGACAAGTAGGAGAAGCTACTCACAATCTCCTCCTCCTCTTTTCGTCGCAATTCAGATCTTTGTCGATGACGCGCTCGTAGAATCTCCTGCAGTTTGTTGAGATCATTCCCAACAACAGCTTGGGCAAGCTCAGGATCAGTCTGAAAAAGTTGTCCGATTAGATTAGAATCATGTCGAATCTGTTGTTGGAAAGCTCCAGGGTTCACAGCAGATCCATCTGGATTCAAGCTCAAATTATTGCCAGATGCACTGCAATGGCTCATATTTTTATCAATTAATAAAAAAGGAATACAACAATGAGAGGGGTTTTCTTCATTAAATAAAAATGGAGGCAACACATCGAAGGTAAAAATGTAATAATATGCATCCAGGTCAGGTCAGTGATATTTCAATAGATCAGATTAAAGCGAAACAACATGATAAGCGAATGTTTACCGAGAAGCAGCACCAGAGACCATCATAACTAGATCATCATCCTTAACACCCAATGCACTCAATTTCTCAGAGTTTTTCATTTCCCTTCCGTTATACAGCAATTGCTGCTGCTGTAGTGGCACCATAGTCTGCCCATAAACCCAAACAAGCTCTAACCAATCAGCATAACCTTAGCTCTACAGTCTATTCTCAAAACTCCAAAATTTATGAAGAAAAGTATTTCTTTTTTTTTTGGGGGGTGGGGGGGGGATAGAACAGGAAAAAATTGAATCTTTTATCAACTAACATAAGCTAATGAATCTCAATAATTAACTTTCATAAACCATAAAAACTGGGAAGAAAACCAAAAAAGGAAATCCAAAACGATTCCAGTTAATCCCAAAAGGATTAATCTTTTTTAAAAAGGAAGCGTAAAAAACAAAGGGTAATAATCTCTCACCTCCACTTCCAGCAAAGCTTTCAAATTTTCAACCTATTACAAAAATGGAAAAAGAAAATCAGCAAAGAAACTAGAAATTTAGAATAAGTACAAAGATGGAATAAAAGGGTACTTAACAGTTTCATGTGGATCAACATCTAAGCTAAGGATCTGTTCATCTGCCGTCATTACAGTAATTCTCATCCTGGCCTTCGGCTTTGGATCTTCTTTGTCTCTGGGTGTATTTTCTCTTGTTGCCTGTTGGGTTTAATTCAATGTAAGTTTGCAGGTTAATAATTAGCAATATAAAGGAAAAGAAAGGTGAGGACTTTACCTTGTTTCACTTTGACTTATATTATTTTGCCTCTTACGAAAGAGTTACTGTTCGGTTTGGTTTCAACTTGGTGTCGAAGAAGAGAAACAGGCAAATGATTGTCCACACTGGGGAGTCGGTTAAGCGCTTACATGGCATTTTGTCATTGGTAGTCTTTGTTTCAACAATACTACCGTGAGGTAACCAGCAGTCATTGGATGTCCTCTGCTGTTTTTAACTCAAACTCTATGGCTTTTCAGATTTCAGCTCATCTCTAGGTTTAAAAATGTCTCCCCCACCACCCCGCCTCTTTTTTTCTTTTAAAGTTAGGATTTTGAATGGATTTGTGTTTTGGTTCCAATTTTAAAGTTATATATATATATATATACACTTGAGATTATAAGAGATTGAACTTGATTTATTGTAACTAAGATATAATTGGCTCTTGTATAGTTTCTAAGAGTCCAACTTGGCAAAGTGGTGGAGTTGCTTGTGTTATGATGTGATTCAAATGAGATTTGAACGTCAAGGACACTTGATTGAATTTGGGCTTTTTGTAGATCACACAAGTGAAAATATGCTTAAAACCTCATCAGATTGTAAATTTTGAGCTCCTAATAGGTCAAAGGAGTGTCCAATTGAGACCCTATCACTCCTTTTAGAGCATATATCCCTCCCTTCAAATTAGGCACTGAATCCATATGGAGTCCAAGGCGACGAACGTGCACCATGGTTTATTAGTTCTTATCTTTTTGAGCAATTGGGATAAAAGCTTGAGGTAGGGCATAGAGGATCTCACATGAATGCAATGCCCATCCAATGACTGAAAGCAATAGTCTCACTAAATTTGTTGCTCTACTCATGAAGATCAGAATTAACAATTAACTTGATCTTCTTTAAAGGAAAACAAGATAGATTGATTATCTTTTCACTGTTTGGACCAAATTTCACGGCAAACTACTATGCAGATTGGTGTTGTACTTGTTTTGAGACATGACTATTGAACAAGCATCAATCAATTGGTTAAAAATTTTGAGAACTTTGATGCATTTTGTTGGCAATGGAGGCCAACCAATTTTCAGTCTTGTCTTGTTTGTAAAACTGATTCAGATATGGCACTCAAAAATAACTTGACAAATAGAGAAACCAAACAAAGGAAAAAAACAAGTTTAATGTGATAGTAAATAGATTACATCTTCACAACTAAAGAAACTAAATGCAAACATCATGCAACTTTATAAACAAACAAATAACAATAGAATTCAACTTTCATAAAACCCAAGCCTATTGGACAATATGAAACTAAAAACAACAACAACAAAAATAAAAAGGCCTAGAATTTAGAATGGAGGAGGAGATCCAAAACCCAAGAAAGGCCTTCCACAAGAAGAGAGTTTAGGATCACAGGGATGATAATCCTCATGCAATGTATCCTTAAGCTTGTGAAACCCCTTCTTGAAAACCCCAAAACCAAACAATAATCCTATCAACACCACGACCAGTATCAAGCATGTGCACAACATGCACACTCTGCCCCCACAACACATCTTCTTTTGGTCTTCAAACAACAAAGATGAAAACTTTTCTGCTTTTTCTGGGGATTTTTGATCTGTTTTTTTTTTAGGGTCTTTATAAAGATAAAGAAAGAGATATGTGAATAGAGGAGTGGGAAAGGGGAGGTTTTAGAATCTGAGAGGAAAACGTGGAGTGAATGGAAAAGTGGGGGATTCGGACTGCTTGAAATTGAATTTGTTGGCGTTGGTTCTGGCTTAAAAGATAAGCAATAAAAGAGAAGTTGTAAAGGGCTGGAATAGAGATTCTCTCTTATTTAAATTTTAACCTTCAACTGCAAGTCTCATTCAACAAAATCAATCCCATTTCAAATTTGACATAATAATCCATAAAACAATTCCAAAATTTGATTAACTTAGCTTTATAAAAAATGGATTTTTCATTTTTGGACAATGGATGGGTGCCGCTCAGCTGATCTGGTTGAAACGGTGGTTGGGTTGGTTGAGTTGTTGGATTAGGCTTTTCTTTTGAGTTGGCCTTTCTGCCATGGGCTTTTGGCCTATTAGAGAAAAGCATATTTCAGGCTCAAAGTCCCCCCAACAATAGGCTTCTCATCTGTATCAAGACGATGAATCAGAGCTCACATTGAAAATAAGGCAAAATTATCGAGTTCTCACACCCTATCAGTCAGTGAAACCAATGGGATCAGGAAATATGTCACCAAAAACAAAATCTAACTCAAGTTTTAACTCCCATTAATTACTTAACCTTTGAAGTTTTTTTTTTTTGTGAAGAAAATAATAACATTGTAATTACTTAAACCTTTGAAGTTTAAATGTTAAAAGATCAGTTAAATTGACAAGAATCAAATACTTTCTCTACATGATTTAATTTCCATTGTTGCTGTTCACGGTTTAGTTTTTCCTGATGATTTGATTGGAGGATCCAAAACCTCAAAAGCAAAGATACTTCATTTCTTCGGCCCAAAATAATGAGATTTCCTCTTTAACCCGTCTGCCTCTCAAAATTTTCTCCCCCAAGTCCCCACCTTCGCTTCACTCCCAACTCCAAGTCACCATCTTTCAGATTTAGGCTCTCTCAGAACTCAGATCCTTCACTTCTGCAACGAATACAGACACCCCATCTTTTTAATTGTATAAAGATTTCATTTTTTTCTCTGAAAGAATTGAAAAGATCTTTTATTTTTTGGTTTAGATGGCATCGAATCAAAACCCAAATCAAAACATCCCTTTTGATATGCAGAAGTTCTTCAAACCCACAATTCCGAATCCATCAACAACCCCAACCAACAATCCCCAGCCACAAATCCCGTCTTCTCCTTATCCTACACCTGCTTCTTCTTATCCTCCACCTTCTCCCCCTTTCTTTCACCCCCAGTTTCACCAATTCTACATGCCTCCTTCCTCTACTCCCCTTCCAAATTACCAAAACGCCCCACAAGATGCTAAATCCCTTTCTTTTCCTTCACCTCCCCTTAGCCCCTACAATGCTGGCAACCAAATTCTTGCCCTTATCAACTCTTCCCCTCAAAACCCAGATTTCCCACCTCAAAATCAGCTTCATCAACAGCAGCAACCACCGCCTGCCGAGTTTTTGGGTTCTGGGGGTCCCAATTTGGGGCCTTTAAGGGTGCCAAGTTGCAAACTGCCCAAAGGCAGGCGGTTATCGGGTGCTCAGGTGGCTTATGATATTGATACGAGGCTTTCCGGGGAGGTCCAGCCGCAGCTTGAGGTCACGCCCATAACAAAGTATGGCTCTGACCCTCAGCTGGTACTGGGCAGGCAGATTGCTGTTAATAAGTCTTACATTTGTTATGGGCTGAAAGGAGGCAGTATTAGGATTCTTAATATAAACACTGCATTGAGATCTTTGTTTCGCGGGCACACCCAGGTTTAACACTTTAACTTTAGTAGCTTTTCATTAGTTATGTATTGGATTGAAATAAATATGGTAATAGAATTGAAGTTAGAACTTCATGGGATTGAAGTGCATGACTATAATAAAATGATAGTATCATTACCGTGGGAATTAGATGTGCATTTTAATTCAGGTATGCCAAGCTTTAGTTGCCTAGTTTACAGCTTTGGATGACTGTTATAGTTAGTTTTACATTTTCCCCTCCTTTTCCTTTTAGTTTATATATATTGCAAGGTACAGTAGTGTTAGATTAAGAAGGATTTGTTGTTACCGGAAGTATGGATGTTAAAATTTGTACATGTACTAACTACTTTGGTGATTTCTTGAAAGTGGTATCATTATTGAGCTAAAAAACAGTTTAGTCAGACTTCTTTTGTTTGTCTATTCATCCAAGTGACTTTTTTTTTTCCTCCCTCGCAGAGGGTCACAGACATGGTTTTCTTTGCCGAGGATGTTCACCTTTTGGCCAGGTATTTTTCTTTCTTTAATTGGCAATTACTCTGCCCTTTTTTTTTGGCATCTTTGTTGATACATTTTTATGCAGTGTGAGTTTAGAGGGACGAGTTTTTGTGTGGAAGATATCTGAAGGTCCAGATGAAGAAGATAAGCCACAGATTACAGGAAAGATAGTTATTGCAGTTCAGATATTAGGCGATGAGGAATATGTACATCCACGTGTTTGTTGGCACCATCACAAACAAGTAATGCAACTTTTAATACTTATCCTTAATGAGAGAATTAATACTCTCTTCTTGCCAATGACTATTTCGATCTCATTTTGCAGGAAATTTTGGTGGTTGGGATTGGAAAACACATTCTGAGAATTGATACTATGAAAGTTGGGAAGAATGAAATCTTTTCAGCTGATGCACCTTCAACTCTCCAATGTCCTATTGATAAGTTGGTTGATGGGATTCAGTTGGTTGATGGGATTCAGTTGGTTGGTAGACATGATGGAGAAGTTACTGATGTGTCAATGTGTCAATGGATGATTACGCGATTGGTTTCTGCTTCCACAGATGGCACGGTTTGTATTAAAGCACTTATCATTTTGTGACATTGATTTTTGGATATCAACATGGTCTCTTTGTGTTTCGTTGTGGTAGATTCATGGAAATAAGAGCTTGGTTTCTTATTGTCTAGTGCTGAAATTTCACATTGAATACATGATTAAATGCATGCTGTCGAGAATGCTGTACTTACAAGCTTATATAATGCAACAGATAAAGATATGGGATGACCGCAAGGCAGTGCCACTGACAGTGTTGAGACCACATGATGGTCAACCAGTTTATTCAGCAACATTCTTGAGTGCACCTAGCCGACCAGATCATATTATACTCATAACAGGGGTAATAATTGACATGTTCTCTCTCTCTCTCTCTCTCTATATATATATATATATATTATATAATGCTTCTGCCTTTTTGTTGCACACCAATTTGTTGTAAAGAGCATAATTGTGTAAATTTTTATTGATATGTTTAATATGGCATAGGAGTCTGAATATTTACCTTTTGAGTTCAGTTTAAATGTGGTCTAATTTTATTTTTACTAATTTTTAGTTTCAATATTTTATTTCTGATTTACTTTTTCATGGAACAGTGTTGTTATTCTAATGAATATCCATTTATCTGTTTTATCTTACAGAAAATTTTGACAATTTTTTTCAGGGCCCCCTAAATCAAGAAATCAAAATTTGGACCTCAGCAAGTGAAGAGGGTTGGCTACTTCCAAGCAATACTGAAACTTGGACTTGCATCCAGTCATTAGAATTGAAGAGTTCTGCTGAATCTCAAACTAAAGAAGCATTCTTCAATCAAGTTGTTGCATTATCTCAAGCAGGCCTTTTCTTACTTGCAAATGCTAAGAGAAATGCAATATATGCTGTACACCTAGAATATGGTTCTTGTCCGGCAGCAACATGCATGGATTACATAGCGGAGTTCACTGTAACTATGCCCATATTAAGTTTTACTGGAACAAGTGATCCTCCTGATGAACATACTGTTAAAATATATTGTGTTCAGACACAGGCTATCCAGCAGTATGCTTTGGAGTTATGCCAATGCATCCCACCACCACTGGAAAATACTGGCTTAGAGAAGTTGGATTCGGGTGTTTCACGTGATGCAACTAACACTGAAGGTTTTGATGCTTTCGATCCATCGCGAAATAAACCTTCTGAATTACCCCTTTATAGTTCAGTTCTCAAATCAAGTACACAAGTAGCTAGCTCTGAAAATTCAACTGCTGCTACGTATCCTTCAAGCCCCCGTTCTATTGAGGTAAACACTACACAAGAGTTTAGTACTTTGAATGTTGATTCTAAATCTGCTCCTGCTGCTTTGGCATCAACAGCAAGTGACGCTGATATTATTAGTGCTGCATCACCGCCGCCACTCCCTCCTAGTCCTAGGCTGTCTAGGAAGCCCTCTGGTTTTCACAGTCCGTCAAATAGCTTTGAGCCAACTTCCCAGCTTGGCGATCATGTTAGAAACCAACTGGTTGCTGATTATCAAGTTGACAGACAAATGGACACTGCTCAAGCAAATTTGTCTGATATGCATTCATTGGAAGATGGTTCAAGGAATGATGAGAAGAAAATAGTATCAGAAGAGAAATCTAGTGCATGTAGTCCGCCTATCATTTTCAAGCATACAACTCATCTTGTGACTCCTTCTGAGATATTGATGGCTGCGTCATCTTCTGAAACTATTAATGTCACTGAGGGAAAGAGTGAAGGCGAGGTGAACATTCAGGATGTGGTTGTCAACAATGATTTGCACAATGCTGAGGTGGAGGTAAAGGTGGTGGGTGAAACAAGATCTCCTCAGAACAATGAGTTTGGTTCCCATGGAGACTCCCAACATCGAAATTTGGAAAATAGAGAGAGATTGTTTTGTTCTCAGGCTTCAGATCTTGGTATTCAGATGGCAAGGGATGCTTACATTGTCAACGAATCTCAGCAAGCAGATGGTGTTGGTGCATCAGGGTCGCTTGTGCAACCTAATGCTAGCGAGGAAGAAATCCAGGATTCCAGCAATGATCTGTCTGGAAAGGTTTTGGAAGCAGCCATTCATTCTACACATCTGCAATCACCGGCACCAGGTGCAAAAGGGAAGAAGCATAAGGGGAAAAGCTCTCAAGCATCTGTTCCCTCTTCTCCATCTTCAAGTGCTTTCAATTCTGCAGATTCTATTGACCCAGATGCGAATTCCAATCTCCATACAACGGGTGCTGTTCCTCAACTTGTGGCTATGCATGAGATGCTTAATCAGGTGATTGCCTATAGATGGAATTGGCAAAAGAAGGATTATACCTCCATGCATCTGTTGTATGTGCATTTTTTTTTCTCTTTTGCCGTGTTAATTTAATATGTTGGGAGAGTGGTATAAATACAAGAAATTAATGCACTTTTGAGTGCTCTCAAGTAGTCTTTAACAGTTTGAATTGGGCTAATGTCCATCAATGGTTTTATAATTTTGGTAGATTTAATTTAGCCCCTATATAAAAGTTGACCTTTAGTCATTTATTTAAAAATTCACCCAGGTGCCCCTATATAATTATGACATTTTTCCCTATTATTCCTTTTTTATGTTTCATTTAGCAATCTGTTTGCATGCTTTTGTAAACAAATATGGTTTAGAACTTCTTTTCTGCACGGTATATGTATCTTGACTATGATTTCAATCATTCTTGCAGCTAATGACAACTCAAAAGGAAATGCAGAAACAAATTTCGAATGTTGTCAACCTCCTCGTTACTAAAGAAGGCAGAAGATTAGAGTCAGCTCTAGGACGGAGCATTGAGAAAGTCTGTAAGGCTAACACTGATGCTCTATGGGCTCGTTTTCAAGAAGAGAATGCAAAAAATGAGAAGTTGTTGCGAGAACGTACACAGCAAATAACGAGTTTCATCACTAATTTTATAAACAAGGACTTGGCAGTTATGTTGGACAAAGCAGTCAAGAAGGAATTAGCCGGGGTTGGACCTGCTGTAATTCGCACAATCACTCCAACAGTAGAGAAAACAGTAACTTCAGTCATCACTGAGTCCTTCCAGGTTAGGTTTCTAAAGATCTTCTTTTGCTAGCAAGCTGTCTTAGTGGAATCTAACTAGTCCTCTGTATCACAGAGAGGGGTTGGGGATAAGGCCGTGAATCAATTAGAAAAGTCTGTTAATTCAAAACTTGAAGCAATTGTTGCCAGGCAAATTCAAGCACAGTTTCAAACTTCTGGTAGACAAGCACTCCAGGTATGCTCAAATCCAACTTTTGTGCTTTGGTGTATTCCAGACAATTTCTGGTTATTCATCTATCATTTTTTTTTCATATGTTTAGGAGGCTTTGAGGACAAGTGTGGAAGCTTTAGTGATCCCTGCCTTTGAGATGTCATGCAAAGCCATGTTTGAGCAAGTAGATGCTGCATTTAAGAAAGGGATGATTGAACATACCAACGCAGCTCATCAACAATTAGAATCTGCAAGTTCTTCTTTGGAAATTGCTTTAAGGGTATATTTACTGTCTTGTATTTACTGTTCTCAGTAGAAGGCTGATTAATTTTTTTCTTTTTCCAAGATTTATAACATTTTCAGCATTAGATGTTGAATATCTTAAAGGTAAGGATTATTGGTGTCTGGTGGTTCTTTTTGGCCATTTGAGGTAGTTTGCATTGAAGCAGGCAATGTTTTTTGCTTCTTTTTGGGCATTCAAAGTGTGTTTTTTAGTTTGCTGTTGTTTTTCAGAAAGTATTTTTGTATAATTTTCTCCTTTGAAATATCTTTTAATTGCAGGATGCCATTAATTCTGTATCATCGATTGCTAAAACCTTAAGTGGAGAACTTGCTGACGGACAGCGAAAACTTATGGCAATGGCAGCTGCTGGAGCTAACTCGAACACTGGAGGTCCTTTGGCTTCCCAAATCAGCAATGGACCTTTAGGTGCTCTCCATGACAAGGTATGCTTGTTTCGCCCATTTACTTTTGGTTTCTATGCAAGAATTTTATACTTAATAAACCTGGACTTTTAAACTCAAATCTGGCTGTTCAGTATCACTTTTTTTTTTAAAATAAATGTTTCAGTTGTTACTACTGCTTTAATCTTAAAGGACTTTCTATCCATGCCTCAGGTTGAGATGCCCATTGACCCAACAAAAGAGCTATCAAAACTGTTATCTGAACGCAAATATGATGAAGCTTTCACTAATGCCCTGCAAAGAAGTGACCTCTCTATTGTTTCATGGTTATGTTCACAGGTATTTCTGTACCTTTTAACTGTAAAGATTTTATGAAGTCTAAATCGTCAATTCTGGCTGAGTTCATGATTTCAAATTCATATCGATTTTCGGTGTCATTATTCCATCTATCATCCTTCCAACCCTTTTATTTTTCCTAGTGCTTCTAATCTCAAATTTTGCATTGAACCTTTGGTTGTAAGACTCTGCTGTAGGTTGAAATCTTATTATTTTACCATTTGCTAGGTTGATCTACGAAGCATTCTGTCAACCGCCCCGTATCCTTTGAGTCAAGGAGTGCTGCTCGCCCTCTTGCAGCAATTAGCATGTGATATCAGCAAGGACACCCCACGAAAACTCACATGGATGGTAGATGTGGCCACCGCTATAAACCCAGGCGACCAGATGATCGCAGTGCACGTTCGGCCAATCTTCCAGGAAGTCTATAAGAGAGTGCATGAGATAAGTAGTTCACCTCTGCTTACCGGCACTGAACATGCCAGCATCCGTGCTCTCTTTTACGTCATCAACTATGTTCTAATGACTTGTAAATGAGGAACAAGGAGGGTTTTGGTATTCGAAAGGTTGTACAAGTTTGTTGTCTGTTTGCATGAAGGACCTTCTGCTTTGGAGTACAGTAAATCCGGGTCCTGATTTTGTAACGAATAGAGAATTTGGACTATAAGAATTAGTAGTATTTCTGATTTGTATGTTCTCATACTCTGCAGCTCCTGCTGACATTTATCTTCTGCCCTAATAGCCATTTCACCTTGATTTTTATATCTTGGTTTTCGGATTTGTGGATGCTTTTTAGGAATTTTTTTTCCCCTTAATAGTCCTCTTTGCTCAAATTATGAGTCAAATAGGATGATTATATAAATGAGATTTTGGTAAGGGTTGTTCCTCTGGAATCCTCTGCTTCAAATCAACAAAAATTCAAAATATTCTCTCTTCTGCTCGCTTTTTCACTTTGAAATACATAATCTCTAAATCCAGCAAAGCCCTTCCTTCCCCTTCGAAACCCTCCAAAATTTTCCTTCTTTGACAACAAATCCCAGCTGATTCAATATCTCCCAACCAACACCAACACAAGAAAAAAGTTCCTGCTAAGCTCCAAGAAATCATCCAAAATTTTAAATCTGTTGAAGAACGGAAGGCCAAGGTATGAGCAGCTTTATGTTTTATGGCAAAAAGCTGGAAATCCCGTGATACAGTCCAATTCAAAACCAAGGAGAATAAAGCTGAGGGACGTGTTTGTCAGGTTTGGTTGAGGGCTTTATATTTGATAAAGAGAAGAAAGTTGTCTATGAAGCTGATTCTAATTCCGTGATAACTAAAAGACTCACTGCTTTGCTTGTTAATGGATTGCCTGGAACTGGAAGGAAGGACCGTCCAGGAAATTTTGAGGGTTTCTCATGATTTTTGACACCATCCAGGAATAATAAATGGGTTTTTGAACATGTTGAAGTTAATGCAAAGGCACTCTGAGTTTCTTCAGGTCGTGAATGATGGTTTAAGTTTTAGTTAAAGGGTGTGAAGATCAACTGCCAATGAACATTGTACACTGAACATTGAACAATGGCATTGCCAAAAAACAAACTCAAACACCCAGCTTTTAAAATCTTTTTCCATGATAGAAAATTTCATTTTTTTTTTTTAAATTACTATCTTTCTTCCAGCTCCAAGAAAGATATAAACATTTTCTCCAGCATAAGGGAAAAAATGTGTATTTCCTGAATTCCCCGCTGATAAAAGAATAAGAAGAATTTACAGCAAATTCTGACGACATTGAGACGTCAAGTGACATAAGATGCGATGGTGTCGAAAATCTCCTAAATTTTAATTTACCCAGACATAAACTGTGTCCTAGACAACTATACATTCATTCCTCTACCTTCTACCAGCACTGATCGGTTTCCCATCTTCGAGTCGGGTACACCCGAGTCCTGACCCACCTCGAACGTGTCCCCAACGACATATCATACACGGCCCTCGCAGTCGGATCCGACAACGTCGTGTATGCGTTGCGTATCTCTATAAAAGCACGGCCGTCCGATGATGATCCCATCGCGTCAGGATGGTACACCTTGGCCAAGCTCCGGTACGCCGTCTTGATCTCGTTAAACGACGCCGTTGTCTCCACCTCTAGTATCTCATACAAACTCCCCGCCCTCGCAACAGCCACCTTGTTGTCCGTGGCGGTGGCAAACTTTATAGACGCAGCCGCCGTCAGCACCGACTTTCTCATGGTCGCCGTCTTATGGGGTCGCGAAATCGGAAAGCGATTGTTGATGGATCTGATGGCAAGAGGAGAAGAGAGGGTTGCAATTGCATACATTGGGAGGAACGAAGGAAGGGTAATATAGTAAAATAATATGAAAATGAAGGATTTTCCTTTTGGTTTCGGCTTAGACGAGAGAACAAGCGAAAAAGAGATAGGAGTTTGTATTTATAGCGGTCAAAGATAGAGACTTTGAAGTGGCGTATTAAGCTGTTAACATTAGGTTGAAGTTATTTTTTTATATAATTATATTTAAAATATCATATATTTATATAAAAATTAAATATATTAAAAATTATTTTATATATTAATTTTGAGATATTTATTTATTTATATTTAAATGTATTTAAATATTAAATAATTTATTCCATCTCATAAATATAATTTATATTGAATTAATTTGAAAATAATATTAAATAATTTGAGTTCGTTAAAATTGATTCATCAAATAAAAATATTTAAATTTAATTTAATTATAAAAATATATAAAAATAAAAATCAATATCAATAAAAATATAATATTTAATTTTTTAAATAATAAAACAAGTTTATAGATAAAAATAGAATTAGCATAAATAAGAGATTCGAGAGTTTTTATCATAATCAAATTTAATCTAATCAATGAACATCTTTATTTATATTCTATTTATTATTTTTATATCATATTTTATTTTTGTAATATATTTATATCATTTAATTATATTATTTTTAAAATTATTAAATAATAAATAATATAAAAGCAGAAGAATGAAA
>JAQSVH010000005.1:8742654-8754966 GCA_029448705.1 Adansonia digitata | reverse complement strand
GCTGTAAAATATTAGAGAATGATACCTTGTTATACCTTAGATCATGCACTACCGCTTACCAACTAAAATTATCTTTGCGAGTTGGGTTATCTTAGGCCTTTGGTCCAGATAATACTAAGCATAACAAAAGTTTACCTATATTCTTTGGCTGTTCTATTCCCTGGAAAATAAGCTTTCTTTTACCTGTGTACGTACGAAGAAATCTGCAGATCATATATAAATATAAATATAAATATATATATATATATATATATAAAATCTTCACGTGACACTGACATGAAAAATTGATAGCCAAAGCCATAGCCATGTTCCCCACTTAATCATGGCAGGATTGATTCTCACTGCAGGCAGGTAAAGAGTTAAATCTGAAAATTTTAAATATAATTATATAAATATAATATACATAAAATAATAAAAATATAATATAATATAATATAAATATATATTAAAAAATTTCTAAAACAAATTATTTATATATTAAAATTTATAAAAATTTAAAATATTATAAATATATTTATGACATAATAAATATATAAATATAATATAATAATAGACGGCATGCACATTCTTTTGGTGCAGATATTTTTATGAGGGCTATAGTAAATCTCATACTATTATTATGGAATATTAAACAGAAATGGGAGGAATTCAAAGCAAAATTTGATTGAACCCTAGAAGTTCAGTTGGACCTGCCTTCCTTTCTTTATTTTTAATTATTATTTAGCAGCCTGTTTGAAAAACTAAATTTAAATCAAGCCCTAGTCATTAAAATACAATATCTAACAAGCCCTTAAAATTAAATGATTCAATTTCCTAGGCTTCAAAGCTCAAACCCCCTTTTACCTAACTTCCACCTAAATGTTTCATTGCCATTTGTTTCATGATAAAACTCATCGAACGACATGAATAGCATATGGTTATTATTGATCAGTGACGTAATGAACATTTAACTTTACAGACAATTATTGCCAAGCTAATAATTTCATTTTCAGTTAATGCGAATACCAAATATTATGGCCACAAGCAATAAACTAAGCAGGCAACCGTAACGCATTTCCATTGGCAGATATGAATGCCAAGTTGAATCTGAGCTGTGTTTTGCCTGTAATCTACGTGGCCATACGTATTATATATCCTTTTCCTTTGCTTTTTCAAACTAATAATTAATTGGCTTCAATTTCTGGCAGTTCCCCGCTGGATACACGTCACTATTTTCTTGCCTTACACAATTTTTAGCTGTCAAACGTCCAACTCTCAAGCTCAACGAACCCTTACTTAGAGATGTGAAAAGATGAGGTGTCTAGCCACAGGGTTCCCGCCACGTGGAATTGTGCCTGTGATTTACCTGGGGGCATCTCATTTACCAGATTTTTCAAAGTTGAAGGAAGAAAGTTGTGAAAAAACTTGATCCCCGGAAACCAACAATGTAGGAGAAAAGAGAGATTTTTGAGGATTAATCGGATGCTTGTGATTTCTCAAACTCAATCAGAACAGAACATCAGATGAAACAACAAATTGTTCGGTTCTTGTTCTTGTTCTTGTCATAAAACCAATCAAACCGCAAAGACTCGATGATGATGGTTGGTGGCACATGAGAGTCACATGCAATGTTCGGTTTTGGCAGGGTCCAAACTCCAAAGTTTTGACGTCAGAAAATTGGAAAAGTAAAAAGCCTGGGAGCTTTAATTCCTTTTCACTCTTTCATTTTAAGATAAATTCTTATATATAATTAATTATTTATTATGATATTCAACAGAAAAAATCTAATAATTATAATTTTTATTTTTAAATTCTTAATAGTTAATTTATATTTTTCAGGTTAAAAAATCAGCCTTTATATGTGTTCTTATTAATGAATGCTTACAAGTACATTTTAATTATTTAAAATTTTTTATATAAATCAATTATTAAATAATTTAATAATTATAATTTTTTATTTTAAATCAATTATTATAGATGTCGGCTCAGCGTATACGACCTACGAAACATGACATGACATTATGAAAAGCAAAGAAAGGGTTGAATTCAATCTGATTCCCCGTGGTAACAATGGCTCGTAACTCAAAAAGGAGTTTGCCGGTTTGCCCTTGTTTCACGGAGTCACTAGATTGCAATTTTAAAATTTTAGAACTCCTTGCATGATATTAAAACATTCTCTGACTCCTGCCTGCATGGCTTTAGCCTTTCCATATAAGCCACGATATTTATATTAATATTTATGTTTGTATTGTATACGCATATATATTTGATTTTTTCTGAGTTTAGTAACTTAAATCATTATCGAATTAAGTATATATAGCCACCCAATCTATCAACCTGTCTGTCTTTTCGGTGTTGTAGTCCCCTGTATAATTGCATTTGGGGTTGATTTTATTTTGTTAGTGGGGGAGGAAACTTTGTTTTTCCTTTTTTTTTCCCCTTCCTTTTTAATTGAAATTTTTACTTTTGCTGGTTGAAAGAAGAAGAAGATGACTGTCGGGGCTGGGATTTGTGTGAGTGATGATGGGAAGTTAATGGTGTTGGGAAACTGCATTCTGCATGATGTTCCTGACAACATCGTGGTGATTCCAGCCTCTGGTGGTGCATTGGTTAATGGCGCTTTCGTTGGAGTCGTTTCAGATCAGATGGGTTGTCGCAGGGTCTTTCCTGTCGGCAAGCTTCAGTACGTCTTATCACACATCTTGTTTCTTCTTCTTCTTCACATAACTTTCAGTTTGATTTCTGAGGGGATGTTGCGTCTCATCTCCTTTGTTATTGTTATTATTTCCTTCTATTGATAACTTCCCGTTTTTCACATATTGCTCCAATTCCAAGCTTCCACCATGATGAAGTTCATGTTTAGAAAGCCAAAATTCTGAATTTTGTGATGGTGGTAATTTATGAAAGAGCGATGCATTACAGAAAAAGAATTTTTGGTTGTTTGACAAAATTATGATTTAATAATCCGATGCCAGTTCAAGCTGTTTTTGTCCCTAAACTGAATTTGGTTTGATCTATGTTCGTTCCTTTGTTATTTTCTGACTGTAAAATTGGTATCTTTGGGTAATCTGATAGTTGGCAATTAGCGTAAGACTTTGGTTTATTTGCTTTCAATGTGCTGATATAGTATAATATATATGTGGTTTTCTTGCAGGGGACTGCGTTTTATGTGTTGTTTCCGATTCAAAATGTGGTGGATGACACAGAGGATGGGAACATGTGGTCAAGATATCCCCTTTGAAACCCAGTTTTTGATTGTTGAGGCACGTGATGGCTCTGGAACCGAAAACGACACCGCTGTATACGCCGTGTTTTTACCCATTCTTGAAGGGGATTTCAGGGCCGTTCTTCAAGGCAATGAAAGAAATGAGTTGGAGATTTGTTTGGAAAGTGGTAAGAAAGAAGAAATTTAACTCAAATTTGGTATTCTTTACATCATGGGTGGTCCTTAATAGAACTCATGGGGTATCATTTGGCCATTGCAGGAGATCCTGCTGTTGATGAGTTTGAGGGCAGTCATTTGGTTTTTGTGGCAGCTGGATCAGATCCATTTGATGTCATCACCAATGCAGTGAAGTAAGTTTAAAACACTTTCCTGGGATACCATCTTTTACATATTCTGGTTGAAAGCACATAGTAGCCAGAGAGGGTCCTTTAATAATTACGAGGAATTGCTTTGAAAAGTGTTCTAAGTTTAGATGAACTTTGAGTTTACTGCCAATGTAGTCATAAACTTACCTTCCTTAAAGTTTTATCAGTCTGACTTTTCTTGGGCTGCAGTGTCTAATAATGAACTATCGGCTAAGCTATATTGGAAATTGTATGCAGGTCTGTGGAAAAACATTTACAGACGTTTTCTCATCGCGAGAGAAAGAAGGTAAGTCTTTATTGGAAGTAATATTTGTCGCTAGAGTTAGGATTGTGTCATCTCCATTCCATTCCTAATACAAGGAATTTATAATAGCATTCATTCTTTCTTGTTCAGATGCCAGACATGTTGAACTGGTTTGGTTGGTGTACATGGGATGCTTTCTACACCAATGTCACTTCTGAGAATTTAAAGGAAGGATTGGAGAGGTATTTTTTTTTTTCATAATAGAACGCTATTTATCGAATTTGATGTTTAGAGCATTATAGGAAGGGAATTAACTAGTAATTCTTGCAGCTTGGAGAAAGGTGGGATTCCTCCAAAGTTTGTTATTATTGATGACGGGTGGCAATCTGTTGCCATGGATGCAAATGGAGCTGAATTCAAAGCTGATAATGCAGCCAAGTAAGCATTTAAATCTGAATTCTCTTATTATTCTTTCTATTCTTCGTTCCATAGGCTAAAAGGTCCTTGCTATTTTGGCCTTCTTGTGTTTCAGTTTTGCGAACAGATTGACACATATCAAAGAGAACCATAAGTTTCAGAAAGATGGCAAAGAGGGTCACAGAGTAGAGGATCCCGCTTTGGGGCTTCGCCACATTGTCACTGAAATTAAAGAAAAACATGCTTTGAAGTATGCTTATGTCTGGCATGCACTAACAGGGTATTGGGGAGGTGTTAGACCAGGCGTTAGTGAAATGGAACACTATGAATCCAAATTGGTTTACCCTATTTCATCTCCTGGAGTTGAATTGAATGAGCCTGATCAAGCTTTGGACAGCATAATTAGGAATGGCCTTGGCCTTGTTAACCCTGAAAAAGTTTTTAACTTCTATGATGAACTTCATGCATACCTTGCATCAGCCGGCATTGACGGAGTCAAAGTTGATGTTCAGAACATCCTCGAAACTCTTGGGGCAGGTCACGGTGGAAGAGTGAAACTAGCTCGAAAATATCATCGGGCTTTAGAGGCATCAATTGCTAGGAACTTCCCTAACAATGATATAATCTCTTGTATGAGTCATAACACAGATGGTTTGTACAGGTAAATTTTATCTTTCATGTCCAAAAGAATTAAGCCTGTCAACTAGTAAAGCTATCAGAGATCCTGAACTTTCACTGACATATGACTTATTTGGGCAGTGCAAAACGAACAGCTGTTATTAGGGCTTCAGATGACTTCTGGCCTAGAGATCCAGCATCCCACACAATTCACATTGCGTCAGTCGCATACAATACTGTTTTTCTTGGGGAATTTATGCAACCAGATTGGGATATGTTTCATGTAAGTTAGCAGATTTTATCTATTTTTAACGTTCGATCGATACCTCTTAGAGTTGACAAATGTTAAACTCATGAATTACTTTGATAACAGAGCCTGCATCCAATGGCTGAATACCATGGAGCAGCTCGTGCTGTTGGAGGATGTGCTATTTATGTCAGGTACAATTTAGTGCTCATTTAGTTTTGCTAGTTAGACTTGACAGTAATAAATTTAACGCATGATTTCTCACATTGATCGTTATATTATTACAGTGACAAACCTGCGCAACATGACTTTAAACTACTAAGAAAACTCGTACTTCCCGATGGTTCTATATTGAGAGCCAAACTTCCAGGACGACCTACAAGGGATTGCTTGTTCACGGATCCTGCCAGAGACGGGAAAAGGTGAGAAAAAAGTAGTTATATTTGATTTTTGATTCTGCAATACATCGCTCCTTTCACGCAAAAAGAGAAGCAGAAAGGATTTATGCTGATTACACTCTTGGTATCTATTGCAGCCTTCTAAAGATTTGGAATCTGAACGAGTTCACAGGAGTCATCGGTATATTCAACTGCCAGGGGGCAGGGTGGTGTCGAGTTGGAAAGAAGAATATCATTCATGACCTACAACCTGACACAATTACAGGATATGTCAGGGCTAGAGATGTTGATTATTTGCACAAAGTAGCTGATGATGGATGGAATGGAGATTCTGTCATTTATTCCCATCTTGGTGGTATGTCTAGCATGTTAATTTTATCTTCTTTTAACATCCCCTCAAACTTACGCAACAATGTTTCGGTTTTCCTGAACAAATTTCTTTGATTCCAAATCTGCAGGAGAAGTGATATACCTTCCAAATAATGCAACTATGCCAATTACATTGAAGGCACGAGAATACGAAGTCTTCACAGTCACACCCGTAAAGATATTATCCAACGGATCTAAATTGGCTCCCATTGGCCTAATAAAGATGTTTAATTCAGGAGGAGCCATCAAGGAACTAAGATATCATTCCGGGGAAAGTGCAAACATCGATATGAAAGTTCGAGGTTGTGGCCTGTTTGGAGCCTATTCATCCACTAGACCGAAGAGAATAACAGTTGACACGGAAGAAGTAGGTTTCGAATACGAAGATGTATCTGGTTTAGTGACCCTTTCTTTGAGAGTTCCAGAGGAAGAGTTGTATCTTTGGAGCATAACCATTGAGCTGTGATGACAAGCAGTTTCTTGTTTTACAGATTATAATTGTAAACAAAGGCAGGATGGGGCTTACCGAATGCATTTTGTATTAGTTACTAATTTATTGTGAGCTTCATTCTCAATCTTATAGCTCATTCAATTACACAAAGAACCGGTTGGTTGCCTGAAATCTTACTGTAGAATAATAACGTAGAGGACTCTGTATTAGCAATTTCTTGGGAGAATGTGAGACAAATGTGGCTTCAATGTAATGGCTGCTAAATAGGCCTTGTTTGCTCTGCTATAAGCCAAGACATAAAGTGAAATGTTTCAGGTTCATCCAAATAATACAAAACAAAAGATATTGAATTGCTTTGAAGGTCTAATAAAAGTAAAGCCGGTAAGGTGCATTTTAAGTGGTAGCTGTGCATCTACTGCAAATTGAAAGTCCCACCTGTTCATGTTCAGGGTATGGGTTTTGAGTTATCTATTTGGTCCGGCAGACCGTGCTTGTATGGATCTTATATAAAGTTTTTGTTTGGAAGCCTAAAATCACTATTTAATAATAATCTTTGAAAGAAAATAACCAGTAGCACCAATTTAACCCTTAAACCCAGCTATATCATCCTTCAATTTAGATTTAGAGGAAATTGTATTATGTCAGATTGGAGTTTCCATCATGCTTCAAATTTCTACCTCACACTGCTTGAAGCAGCTATAAAAATGCTCTAAACTTCCTTTCTTTTGGGGGGAGGGGTCTTTTTTAGATTTTAAAGTTGAGATGTTACTTACCAGTACATCTGTCTGTGACCAAATCGGATTGGTTTGTAATTTCACCCAAGTCAAATTGATTCGAAAGTTTATTTTATTATTTATTATATTAATATTTATATATTTTTATAATTAAATTTAAATAAAATATTATTTTTATTATTAGAATGTTAAATTAAAAGTTTTAACCTTTTAGAATTGTATACGCCTGAAGGTTTTAAGTTTTATCTATTTAGTTCGATTTTATATTTCTTTTATTTAATTAATTAATTTTTTATCAGTATTTATATAACTTATTTTAAAAAAATATTATGTGTATAAATTTTTCGAAGCTTTCGAGAGTTTATTTAATAGCATGTTGTTTCAGTTGATATTCGGTTGATATTTCTTTATTGTTTGTTATAATTGTAGCCAACAAAAATATATATGTTTGGATTGAAGTTCTAGACCCTTCAAACGTTGAACTCTTCGTTCGATTCGATAATTTGATATATATTAACTAGATATTAAATAAAAATTTTATTAATTCGAATAGATTTAATTTGAATTATTTAATAATAAAAATATTTTATTTAAATTTTATTATAAAAATATATCAAATATTAATATAAAATAAATTTTTAATATTTTATTTTTTAAAACAAAACAAACTACTCGATCAACCCGGATTAAGCTTGAACAAAAGAATAGAACAATTGGGTCGGACGGTCTCATACAACTAACGGTTGGAAGCGAAGAAAACAAGTAGTAAAAAATGGATCCTCCAAACCCGGGTAGTACTAAAGTAAGGCCCTTTAAGGTTTAGCAGTTCGTAGAAAAACCTCTGTAAACCCGCAGTTTTAAGAATTAAAGAGAAGAGAAAGCTAGATAGGACGCTCAACCAAAATAATAAAAAAGGGGAAGGAAAATGTTTCAGGGCAGATTGGTTGCTTCAATACTGAAGAGAAACAAAGCTATAATCAATAGCTTAACATCCAATCTCAAGGGAACGTCTTCCTCTCGTGGTTTTACGTCTTCCTTTTCTTCCTCTTCTTCTGCTTCTGTTCCTGCTGCTATTACAACCGCAAGGTGCTCCTTTTATGGCTTTAGATCTCTGCCTAAGGTTCTTTTCTTTCTCAATTTCGATTCTTTGTTCACTTTATTGACATGGGTATCCTTGTTTTTTTGCCTTTTTTTTTTTTTTTTGGTTTTAGATTTCGAGTGAATCAATTAAAGGTAGCTTTTTATTCAGGCAAAGGGATGTGATTGAATTGAATATTTTTTGTTTAATAGTAAAAGATTAAAATTTTATTGTTGAGAAAAATAAATATTTTTTGTTCATTTCTCTACTCTGATGCTGATATATTGTGGTCGTGGTGGAAAACCAAATGACTTGGACCATCCCATTTTGCTTTTTGTTTGCATAAAGTTTTTGGAATGCGGGATGAATGATGGGAATTCTTTAAAATTAGAAACTTTCATCCTAAAATCATGATATGAGTTAGATGACATCACTTGGGAATAGTCTTTGACTCTATCATAAATGATGCATTCCCTGGTTCTGATTTAGAGAATTACTTCTGAGAACGGCTAGGGATTTTAAACAATCTTGTATCTTGTGGAGTGATTATCTTTTTATTATCCTGTCCAGCATAAGTATTCGAAGGTGAAAATGATTTCGAGTCCTGTTTTAACATTCAATGAAAGAAAGTTGTTTCTTCTGTGTATTTTCTCTTAAAATTATATAAAAAAGAACAGTGGTGATATGCTCCAAGAAGTGCTATGTGAATGTAACTAAAAGGAAGGTCTTTTATTTGTTTTAGGGACATCGTGTGCCTTCCTTCAGGAATATGTCCACTGTTGCCTCTGTTGGCACAGAGAAGGAGGGATTGAAGCTACTAGTAACTGCAGGCTCACGTGCTCAGAAAATGGTGGGGATATGGCTTTTTGGTTCTGCTGCATGGGTTTTTAGTATGGTGGTACTAGGTGGTGTCACACGACTAACCCGTTCTGGTCTTTCAATGACTGATTGGAAATTCACTGGAAACCTCCCTCCTCTATCAGATGAGGAGTGGCTGCAAGAGTTTGAGAAATACAAGCAGTCACCAGAATACAAGCGGTACGAGCAAAAAATGTGACGTATATGATGTATTTGCTGCAATAATTTACTTGTACTTTGCAGCCCTAGGTAAACTTGTCCTTATAGATTAGATTTTACCACCATAACTTACCAGAATTAATTAGTTTTTATAACTGCTATTATATTCTTAACAAACATTGCTAATCACCGTCGAGGGGGGGGGGCTTAAATTATTCTTTTAGTGCTTGGAATGAATGTAATCTATTAATGATTTATTTTTAATTTAAATAACCTGTATCATGCAGAGTAAACAAAGGGATGAGCATCGAAGATTTTAAATTTATATACTGGATGGAATATGCACATCGAATGTGGGGAAGAGCCCTAGGTGTCTTGTTTGCATTACCATTCTCTTATTTTCTTCGTAAGGGGTATATTAGCCTGCGCCTTGGACTAAGACTCTCTGCTCTTTTTGCTCTCGGTGCTGGTCAGGGTCTAATTGGTTGGTGGATGGTTAAAAGTGGTTTAGAGGTGAGAAGTAATTCAGTTTCTCCCAATTTCATTTCGCTTTTCTTAGTAAAATTGAGTTCAAATTAGTAGAATATTTTTCACTGCACAGATGATTTCTTCGCACAGGAACCAGCTTCTGAATATGCTGAGCCCCGAGTGAGCCCTTATCGACTTGCCGCTCATCTTACTTCAGCATTTGTTATTTACAGTGGTCTGTTCTGGACTGCTCTTTCTGTTGTAATGCCTGAACCTCCCGCTGAATCATTAGCTTGGGTTCAAGGGGCTGCCAAAGTCAAGAGGCTTGCAATTCCAGTGAGCCTCATCGTAGGCATTACCGCTGTCTCAGGAGCATTTGTTGCTGGAAATGATGCTGTATGTAGCTATTTTTATTCATTTCTTGCATCTCTTCTTTCACAATTACCCTTTTTAAATCTTTTGCGATCCTTGTTGAGGACCAACCTGTGTAATTTCTAGGGCCGTGCCTACAATACTTTTCCAAAGATGGGAGATGAATGGATTCCTGATAATATATTTGAGTTGAAACCAATAATCCGAAACTTTTTTGAGAATACGTCCACAGTGCAGGTATTTTGTCTTCTCTAATATTTCCTCTTTGACTGTATAAGTGACTTTCATGATCTTTCAGGCGATTGCACTAGGTCCTCTTTTGATTGCTTAGAAAAGGGAATCAAATTAAACGCTGGTATTAGTTCATTTGTAGAGTATAATCTGCTAAAACTATATTTGTGAAGCTGGAATTGTCACGTAAATTTGATTTTGTTCCTCTTGTTCACCCTTTAGATGGTGCCTTTTAAACTTGGATTCCTTTACAGAAGCAGGCAATTATTAGGTATAACAGCCACTTTCTGAGAAACCAATTACCTATCGGTGTAGGTTACTCTGCGTTAAGATTTGGCATGGTTGAAATTGCATGAACGTAATAATTATGCATAAAATTTCAATTTTTAGGGGGCTATATAGTCCCTCTCGTAATTGATGACTGATATCTTCAAAGTAATGAGAAACAACTTTTTCAATAACAGATTGTATATGTATTCCTTTTGCAGCTTGACCACCGTATCCTTGCAACTGCCACTTTAATCTCTAGTTGTGCTTTATGGTGGTCGACCAGAAAGTTGGACATCCATCCGGCTATTCGAACTCTGGTTGGAAGCACTCTTGGCATGGCTGCTCTTCAGGTGATTGTTTGCCCTGGGTTGTTAAATCTCTTTTCATTTAGACAAAATTGAATCCTCTCAAATCCTGCAACCGGCATGCGGTGTATTTTTAGAGTGCTGGAACTAAGATTGTTAAAGTGCTGGATTCTTAATTCCAGTGATCAGGATCAAAAGCTGGCAACCTTCGTTATTTAAAAAAAAAAAAAATTCTTCCCAAATCCTGTTTTTCTTTTAAGAGTGTATAAATTATTAATTCTATTTTTCATTCTTGTAGGTAACATTGGGTGTATCAACACTTCTATCATATGTACCTGTTTCACTTGGCACTGCACATCAGGCTGGGGCCTTGACCCTTTTGACTCTGATGCTCCTGCTCAATCACACTGTGCGGAGGCCATCAATTTCCCTTCTGAAAACGCTGCCTCAGGTTGCAAAGATAGCCTGATAGCTATTGTATTTCTAAGGATATTAGGTAGACTAATTAAACACATCGATTTTGTTATTCGATTCTCATTTTGTTCTGTATCAATCTCCAATCTTTAAGTTCATGTTCAGACCTAGAATCTATTTTGATTTTGTCACTGGAAAAGAAAAATTGTAAAGACCTCAACAAGGAAAAAGCAGTGCTTGATTACACTGGCATTGAAATAAAACTTTTATTCAAAATCGTGGGAATTGTTGTTGCTGTGTCTTATTGGTTAACTGAATCTCGATCCTTTCTGTAACTACGTGTCATTGAATGGACTAATGGCAGCCAAATGGAAGAGCGAATGCGCCGCACATGGATTCCAATTAACACAAAAGCAGCACGTCTCTCCGAGACTCTGACATCTTCAGTTATAAAAAAACGTCCCACCTCGACAAGCATTATAAACAAAAAACGAAGAAGCAAGCACACTACAAGGGGGGAAGGACCGACAGAAGTGCAAGCAGATCAATGGCAGAAAGGCCGCAACAGCAAACCCACAATGTCACTAGCAGATCAATGATCTGCGCAGCGCTGGCCGGTTTGGCGCTGACTGCACCGCTGCTGGGAATGATGGGGTTCAGCTTCCTGGCAACACTGACACTGCTACTTATAAGCTCGCCTCTGCTGCTGATATTCAGTCCTCTGCTAATATTTGTTGGGTTGGTGTTTATGGGTGCCTTGGCTGGGTTTGCCATAGCTGCGACCATGGCTGTTGTTGGTGTCACCACTCTAGCATGGATGTATAGAGAGATTAGAGGTTGTTTGGGAGTTGGTTCCAGGTTGGGTAAGAAAGTGAAGGAGCAAGGGACATATTTGCAGCAAATAGTGCAGGAGAAATGAATCACCTGATGCATTGGCCAAATAGAGGTTGACAAAAAAAGTCTAATAAAATGAAATCATGGTTTCTTTCTTAGAATCATGCGTGTTGAATATGTTTTGTATGTTTGAAAATGGAAATAAGTTGAACTTTGTAAACTTCGATTTTTGCCGCAAAACCTTGAAGTTGGTTGATCCATTCCATTATATGTGT
>JAQSVH010000005.1:8731875-8742554 GCA_029448705.1 Adansonia digitata | reverse complement strand
GAAATAAGTTGAACTTTGTAAACTTCGATTTTTGCCGCAAAACCTTGAAGTTGGTTGATCCATTCCATTATATGTGTATGTATATATATATATATATATCTTGTCTCCTCTCCTCATCATCCAGTGTTTGATTGAGAAATCTTGTTTAAACATCATTTGTTAAAATTATTCCAAATCTAAATTTACAACCAGAATCAAGGGAACTAATTAAGGCAGAATTCAAAGTAATCACAGAAGTGAGTTTATTACCACATATTTTATAGTGGGTTGGTAAAACAACACTCATGTCATGTCATGGTTGACATATCCCACTTTGCCTCCCACAGTAACACATTCTTATTTATTTATTTAACCTTTCTTTTGTTTTGGTCAATAACTGAGTCCAACAAATTCCAAGGTTTTTGATTTGAATTGCTGGTTTTTTAAGAATGAATTGTGTAGCAACTGGTGATTAAAAAATTGTATTGATTAGTTAAATTAAAAATGGAGAGGTTATTTGGTCCTGTATAATATATTAATTTAATTTGTAAAAATATTGTTAAAAAAAACCAATAAAAAATGAGTATTGTATTTTTTATATATATTTTTAAATTTTATTTATAATTGAAGAAATTTAAATAGTTAACATATTAATTTTATATTAAAATTTATAATATTAAATCAAATATATATTTTTTATTAATTATAAATTATATTTAATATTTATTTAATATTATAATTATTTTATAAAAAAATAAAAAATTTATCAAATCAAAAATTGAAAATCCATTAGTTCATCGAGTTTTTCAAACATTTGCAGTAGCTATAATTTGGTCCCTATTGATATTGATGTTGATATATATATATATATCTCTCTCTCTCTCTCTCTCTCTCTCTTTAGTATATGTGTCATATTTGCAGATTACATATATTTTGCAAGCTAAGCAATAATTTGAGTTTTAAAAATCATATATATATTTATTTATTTTTTTACTATATTCTCCATTCCTTACAATTTTTGTATTTTTTATGCTATAATATGTCTGCTACAAATTTTTTTGGGTTAAATATTATTTTTAAAATTATAAAAAATATTAAAATTTATAAATTAAAAATCAATTTATTTAAAATATCAATATTCAAAAGAGAAAAAAAAAATTGAAATCTAATATTTAAATGTACTATGATTACATTACATCTCTATTATTAGCTTTTCATATCATACTAAAAGTGTTATACTTTTTTGTATTCTAAATAAATAAAATAAATTTTATTCAAATTAATGATTTTTTAGAACAAAAATTATAAGCTTTTGTCAATAGTGAAAATAAATAGAAAATATGTCTGATAAATAAATTATAAATATACTAAATTAATTAATTAAAAAAATAAAATAGAGGGAAAAAAAAAACAGGATATTACTACTAAAGTAAATGGGATCCGATCCGGCACCGGCGGAGCACATGGATCCAGACATTTCTTGTTCTAAACTAATCTGATCTACTCTAATCTAATCTAACATTAGTGAAGTTTCAACTCACCCCTCTCCGGCCTTTTTTCTTTGTTTTTTTCAACCTTCAATTTAATTAAAAAAAAAAAAGAAAAAAGGGGAATCAAAGAAAGACAAGCACTTCAAATTACTAGGAAAAATTACACGAAGAAAACGGGGAATCAGAACTTAGCTAAACTACATATACCCCAAAACATACGCGACTTTCAGATTGGAATCTGCTCTCATCCGTACGGTCTCCTTGATGGTTCTCTTCTCTTTCTTACCGAAAAGAAAAAAAAAACAGTTTTTTTTTTCTTTTCGGTAAAGAAAAGTATTCTGTTTGGTTTATGATTTTCTGGGGTTTTTGATTCATACCCATTTCAGGTTTTCCAAAGATTTGCATTGAAGGTTAGTTCTTTCTCAGATCCGTTGACGTTTGACACGTTTTTGTTTGTTTCCCTCTGTTTTTGAGATTGTTTATTAAGCATTAACATTGATATTTGATGCAATTTATGCAGAACAGAAACAGGATTCAAAATTTATTCTTTCTTCATTCTGTTTTCTATTTTATGCTATTGTTTGTTTGGAATTTGGATCCTTTCTTGTTTTCGTGGATTGATTTGGTGTTTTAATTGTAGGTTTCTATTAGATGCATATGTCATGGACATCAAAATGTTAAGTTTGATTTTATTATGGTATGAATTGATAGACAAGTGTGGTAGCGGAATAAACTTTGAAAGATGAGATCTTGATTTGGAATTGTAGTACTTTATTACAATTTCTGGGTTTGTTAGGCATACTTGCTAATGTTATGCTTTTTTTGCACAAATTTCAATTGTGCTTCTGTTATTTAGACCTTGAGGAATTAAAAACCAAAAGCATGATTTTGTAATGCTTTTATATTAACGGCTGTGGAGAACTTATTGCTCTTTTGATACATGAAGATGGATTACAAGCTGCAAGTCGGAGTTCAATCCCACCTTGAAGTATGTTATTCTTCAATTTTAATGTTTTACCCTCCATTTTTTTCAACCCTTCTTTGTGGTTAGGGAATATGCATTTTGAGTTGCTAATTCCTTTGAATGTATTCTAGCCTGCATTTCATTTTTTTTTAATGCTTATTGTAGCAGATGGGACCCTTAGATGATACGTCAATGCATGATCTCGATGACGAGTGCGTCTATTCCCCTGAAATGGATGCTCAAAAAACACAGTCTACTGATTCAATTGGACGAGTTTCACTTTCTGGTAGTTTGCCTCTTGGTGGTGATAAAATGATAAGGAACGGCGTATATAAGAGCATAAAGACTGTAGTTTTCTCAAATAAACTCAACCTGCTCATGCCTTTTGGACCTCTAGCAATCCTGGTTCATAAACTGACTGCTCATAATGTGAGTTTTAGTTTTGATGCTCTTTCTCGGTTTTCATTTTTATATAAGTTGTTTAATTGCGAGGCGGATTGCAGGGGTGGGTCTTCTTCCTAAGCTTACTGGGTATAACACCTTTGGCAGAGCGTTTGGGCTATGCTACCGAGTAAGGATTCATGTTCTGTCATTGAATTGGTCTTTTAATGCTATTGGCACCTAACATTTTGCTTTTCATTTGATTGAATTTAGGCAGTTGGCTTTTTTCACTGGACCTACAGGTACTTATTACTCTTAATTTTTACAGATTTTTTTATTTTTTTTTTGGGGGGGGGGGGAGACTAGATTAAACAACTAGTTTGTTGATTTTAAAATGCTCTTTTAAATTTTATATTTATAAATGTCATGTCAGTAATGGTCTTCAGTATGTTGAAATCAACTGCAGTTGGTGGTCTTCTAAATGCTACATTTGGGAATGCAACAGAACTGATTATCTCAATATATGCGCTGAAAAGTGGAATGATCCGTGTTGTTCAGCTGTCATTGTTGGGTTCAATTTTGTCAAACATGCTGCTTGTTCTTGGATGTGCATTCTTCTGCGGTGGGCTTGTATATCATAGAAAGGAGCAGGTTTTTAGCAAGGTAAAGATTTTAGCATGTTGTCTAATTTTATTTCTGCTAGTTTTCTTTGTTTTATCGCTCTGGACTGACCTAAACTTATATTCAGGCCACAGCTGTTGTCAATTCAGGACTGCTGCTAATGGCAGTAATGGGCCTACTCTTCCCAGCAGTCCTGCACTACACACATACCGAACGGCATGTTGGGAAGTCAGAGTTGGCTCTTTCAAGATTTAGCAGTTGTATTATGCTTATAGCCTATGCTGCCTATCTTTTTTTCCAGTTAAAAAGCCAAAATGATGTCTATGTCCCTATTACTGAGGTTGGTTATCTTTGGTATTCGTTTCTTTTAAATGTAATAAATAATTGCTTTTGTTATTTCCTCTCCAAATATTTTGTGAAGAATACTAAGTGTTGTGGCGAATGGTGTGATATCAGGAAGAAAGTCAGAATGGGGAGAACTCAGATCATGATGAGGATGAAGCTCCAGAGATCTCCAAATGGGAATCAGTGATTTGGCTTGCAATCATGACTATTTGGATCTCTATCCTATCAGACTATTTGGTGGATACCATAGAGGTAACATTTGGTTTTTAATATTTCCTCCTCTTGGTTAATGATATGGATATGTCAAAATATTTTCCGTCACATGTAACTCAAGGAATTAATTTGTTAAATTCTGGAGCCATTACCAAATTAATGAGTACATAGTACATTCATTCATTGGCGCTAAAATACTGGTTTTATGATACGCATCCACCGTATTGTGTTTAGGAGCAAATGGTTGTTAGTGTGGCTCTGACAGGGAATGGATTTCCTCATGATTTGAAGCATACTTAGGGATTTAGTTACGTCAACTTGAACATGAATCCCTGACACACATAGTACGAAGATTGTTAGAGGTCCATTTTAGCAGCAGATATAATTAGTTACCACTTAGCAGTCTTCAAGATTTGTTCCCCCCCCCCCAAAAAAAAAATTATATTCTTAAGGGTCTATGCTGATTGCTTTGCTTTTATATGATCTCTCTCTTGTCTGATTGTTGTTTATCAGGGGGCATCTGATGCATGGGATGTATCAATTGCATTTATTAGTGTTATCTTGCTCCCCATTATTGGGAATGCTGCAGAGCATGCGAGTGCTATTATGTTTGCCATGAAAGACAAGCTTGTGAGTGATTCTCTTAACTTTCATTTTTTAGAATTTTTTTATCTTGCTAATTATTAAACTTCTCCGCAGGACATATCCTTGGCAGTGGCAATAGGGTCATCAACTCAGATTTCTATGTTTGGGGTACGTGCTGTATGTTGGATGTGCTCATTGTGTATTAATATGACATTATGTCATATACGTCCTAGTCTTGGGATTTGTAGGGTTTACCTTTGATTTTATTCCATGTATATTTCATTCTTATATGTGTTCTCTTAGTTAGGGATGCTCATTTTTGTCAATTATTTAGCAATCCCCACTCTTTTTACAGACAACTTCTGATGATTTTTGACACAGAAACAGTGTTTAAATTCTGGAATTTTGATTAATTTTAGGGTGTGAAGTTGAAATTGAGCCACAATGTTTGATACATATATTATGGCTAATATGTTGTTTCTTTTGCGTTGATGTTCTAATCCTGAATTCTTGTTGAACATGCAGATTCCTTTTTGTGTGGTTATTGGGTGGATGATGGGGCGGGAAATGGACTTAAACTTTCAGCTTTTTGAGACAGCGACTCTGTTCATAACTGTTATAGTTGTAGCCTTTTTTCTGCAGGTTGGTATATCAAGAACTTTGGAAAATAATACTTTATACTTTAGTAATGCTATCTTTATCGTCAATAATGAAAGCAAGCAATCTTCAAATATGAAAAAGGAAAAAGAAGATGCTACTTGGGAGACTAGTTTAGGCCAGAAAGCGGTGAGATGTAAATGAAGTGAACTTTCTGTTTCCCTTTTTGCGTGCAGGAGGGAACGTCGAACTACTTTAAGGGACTAATGCTTATCCTTTGCTATCTGATAGTAGCTGCAAGTTTCTTCGTACACGAAGATCCTTCTTCAACCGGTCAGTTTTTCCATTTACCTGTTCATATCTCTCTTTTGGTTTCTCTTTCATGGCTGTCATTTTTCTACTATATAGTACAGAGTTTTTTTTTTTTAAATAGCAATGGCTGTGCTGTAATTGATTCAATGTTGCAGGCGAAAGCAAGCGACCAAAAACTTGATCATCGAAGCAGTCAAATTAAGGGGTGGATTCCAAAGAACCTTTGCCCCCCAATATGATGCTGTAAATATTTTTGTTACACAGATCTTCCAAAATTTTCCAGCTGCTTATGCTTTTGTTCAGTTAAATATTATTGAAGAAGGGTGTTGCTCATTATATTGTTTTAGCAATGTGATATGCCTGCCAAACATCTGGGAGATGATGGCGAACTAGAGAGACTGTGTATAATGGTAGAAAAAAAAATGGATTATCTAAATTTTTGATCGTTTTGTAACTCTAATTCTTTTTGAACATCCTTCCCTTTGCTTAATAAGGGATTGCTTGGCAATGAAATAATCGTTGGTTTTTAATTTCTATCACTTACTGTATATGGCTGAAGGATTTATAGCCTGCAATTGAACCCTTGAGGCATTCATGGGATGGGAGCCATCATTTCTATCTAGCAGAGGATCAATAGGTTTTTTTTTTTTTTTCCTTTTTCTGTATTTTTAACGTAAAAGATATCACAGTTTGAAAATAATAATAAAAAGGAGTTGTGGGATTAAAATTTCAAATCTATTAAATGGCAAGATAGTTGTATGATACTACTAAGCTAAATACCATACCATATTTTAGATTCATGATTCAACTGGATCGAAAGTTGAAACTTGAAACCAAGTTGAGAAAATTATGTATGAATCAGACATGATTCTACGAGAAATGAAGCAATGGCGAACCAGGCATGATTCTATAAGAAATAGAGCAATGGCTGAAGAAGTTAGCATTTGGACCCCCAGTGCATGTTTACCTGCCCAATTCGCTTAATTTATTTTCCTGAAACTGGAAGCTTTAACTTAATTCATTATTTTCCATCCAATTTTTCATCTTTATTTGAAAACAAAAAAAATTGTTAAACTTAGATGGAAAGAATGACAAGTATTTTGTAAACAATTACAGTGCGTGCAAACCCTTCAACAATAAGCATTAAATGCAGGAAAAGTTGTACTGTTTAAAAGAATTACGTTGAAGAGTAACAACAAAAATCTTTATTTATTTTTATCATCATAAAAAATATATATATATCTTATTATATAATGAATTATGATGAAAAAAATGTTAAAAATTAACTTAATATATTAAATTATTACTAATTAGACCCCTCCAGATTGCCTGTCAACCTTTCATTTTCACGTCTAATTTAGTTTTAACCTTCTAAATATAAACTATTAATATTATAAAATTTTTAATAATAATCTTAATTAACTGTTTAGATAATAAAAAATATTTTTATTTAAATTTAATTATAAATTCTAATATAAAATAATTTTTGTATTGTTTTAAATAATAATGTGGATTTTTGAGTAGAAAGAAAAAAATAATTCCGGAGCCCCGAACCGGCCTCTGGCCATGAAATTGGGAAGGTTTACACGGTTCGCACTGCAATAGTTTGTAAACTACTGTAGTCGTCATCGATGAGAAGTCATGGACATTAATTTTGATTTTCTACAAAATGTAGAGCCAACTATTATCGCATAAAGATGCAAAAAAGGAAGAAGAAAAGTTTATTCATATTTTCTATGCGAGAGTGGGATGCATAGAACCGATATGATTTCGCTACAGCAAAAGCTAGCAGCACTAGAAAAATGGGATAATTTGGTAGTTGAAAAATCTAATCTAGTTGAGAATGACAGAAATATAATATAAGATAATGCATGGTTAAATTAACCATGCATGAATTTGGCTTGGCTCGTGGCATTGGTTGGCGATCTTGTCAAAATATAGCTAATACTGGCTAGTTAACTGCACTAACCTTAACCAAACCTTCCACTTGAATATGGATATAACTATTGTAAGTCACAGTTCTTTACATTGATCGATTTCTTGGATTGAGTAAGGTTCAGTGAGATTAAAAGGAAAACCTTTTGGAACATCCAACATATCTTTTTTGAGCATTATTGTTTGCAAAACACAATTGTTGTTGAATCAGAGACATCAGACATGGGCATGGGTGAAGAAGATGGAGATGGCAATCATCAGTTTCCGTTGCTGCCAACTTCTTCCACAACCGAAGCATCATCAACACGCCCTGTCAAAAGAACTGGTATATTTATGTTCTTTAATTGAAATGACCCTCTTCTTTTCTCCTTTTCACTTGACTCCATGGATATATGGTGCTTTACTTCCATATCTCAAATTTGTAGTATAAGAAAACATTGCAAGACGATAGAAAAGAAATTCTGAACTCGAGGTTTCGCCTGATTCTGCAGACGTTTTAGTTCTGTTCTTCTAATTAGTTGCTGAATGGTAGGTGCAGTTTGAAAGTGAGACATTTCATAGTATTTGAGTGTTAAAACACGCAATCTCTCATACTTAGTTGTAAGGATAAGCTTTGATGATCACATTAATTATAAGATAGCAGCTCCCACATAGTTTCAAAGATTATGATGCTAAAAGAGAGCTGAATTTTGAAAGGCTTATTTGGTAATATCGTTCGTAAAAGCTATCGATGATTTTCTTTTTAACATTTTCCCATTACATATTTGGGGCTAAATTTGCATTTATTTTTGACAAAATGTGATTGTGAAGGTACTATCTGGACAGCAATAGCACACATCATAACAGGAGTGATAGGGGCAGGAGTTCTATCCCTTGCGTGGAGCACTGCTCAACTTGGATGGATTGCAGGCCCAATCTCCATGCTTGTGTTTGCAGCAATCACCCTTGTTTCTACCTACCTCCTATGTGACTGCTACATGTATCCTGACCCTGAATATGGCCCCAACAGAATCAAATCTTACATGGATGCTGTCTATGTCTATTTGGGTAAAGAAATCCTATTTTTTTCATCTATATTTTCACCACCAACTTGCGCTTTAATCCTATTGTTTCATCTATACTTACACCAACGTCTTAGAAGTTAAATGAATTATTTAGGTTGATTATGATGGGTTATACGCGTTCCTCCTATGTAAGGAACCGTTAACTCTTGACCTTGGCCCACTTAAAAAGGTAATTTATTTTACCTTTAAGTTGAAAAAGAAAAGGACAGCAGCTGGCATCTTCAATCTTGAAAAGGAAAGGGTTGGGCAAAGTCGTAGTATGGAGAGAAGTGTGAGAGTAGCTTTTGGGTTCATCGAGCAGTTTCGATTAAGCTGACGATCAGAGGTTAATTTGTGGTCTGATTGGACTGGAATTTCGGTAACGATTAGAGGACTCATAGATGTTCGTTTTTGTACGATCAGATTCTTCATCCAAGAATTGTAGCTCGCGGAAACCATCGTTTTCGGTTAATTTTCTCAACTTTCTCCCTTTATATTTTGCGATCAGTTATTAATAGTTAAAAGTAGTGTTCTATACTCATGGTGCTAATCGAATATTGTGATTTCGTAGCCACACTTTCATATTAGTGAATATTTTAAGTGGACACTAAAATCTCATGGTTTTTACCTTTTGTTTTATAGGGTTTTTCACTTTACCTCGTATAATCAATTATTTGTTCTTGCTATAATTTAATTTCGTGGTGCTGAAAATTATTATTATGCTATTGTGATTTCTCATTGTGTTTATTGAAAGAGAAAAAATTGCAGTTGTATTTTCGCATATTTCACTAAGTCCGATTTTTAACATTACACTGGTATTAGAGTTAGTTATTGTGTTGAGTAATTATGGCGATTAATGCATGCCTAGCTTTGGGAGAGACATTATATTGGGTTAGTCTCCATATTACTCAATACAATAGCCTAGTTTTGACACCAATGTAATGAGTAAAAGTCGGACTTACTAAAAAACGTAAAAGTACAATCGATAATCTTTTCTCTCCCAAGTACTCATAATAGCACAATAATAATTTCTAACATCACAAAATTTATTTACAAATAATCAATCACACTGTATACAATTTTTATACGAAAAACCTTTTAAAACAATAGGTAAAAACTACGAAATTTTAAATTTTACTCAAAATTTTCACTAATAAAAAAGTGTGGCTACGTGATCATAATATTCGGCCAACTCTATTTCTAACTATTAGCAATTTATCACAGAGTACAAATAGAGAAAGCTGGGGAATTTATTTCACCAAAAATGGAAGGTACTGTTTACGTAACAAATGCACGAGCTGCAATGCTTCAATGACGAATCCGACCGTCAAAAAGCTACATCTACGAATCCCTTGGTCACTGTTAAAATTTCAATCAGCCGAACTACAAATGAATCTTCGATCATCAGCTTAATTGATACTGCTCAATTGACGGAAAAACTGCTCACTTTTTTTCTCCCTACTGTCACTTTGCCCGACTTTGTTTTTCAAAATGAAGATGCAAGCTGCTGCCTCTTTCTTTTTCAACTTAAAACCTTTAGGTGGGCCTAGATCTTGAAATTTTCTCTGATTCATTTGTTTAGAGTGAGAAGACCTTGAGATGCCCAAGATTAATGTATTCTGATAATGGGGTAGATTCACAAATTATAATGTGTTTAATAGAGAAGCAAAATACTGTGTGCTTCCCTCCAATAAGGGAAATGCAAGTTCAGATTTTTCTATGTTAGCACCATTAATGGTTTGATTGATTTCTAACTTTTACATTTGAAAATTTTATGGTTGTTCCTAAATATGAACTTTGGGAGGTAAGAATACATATGAAAAACATGGAGAAATGCATATGCAGGAGAGAAGAACCACAAAGTTTGTGGAGTTCTTGCACAGGAGTGCTTCTATGGGACCACAATTGCCTATGTCATAACCTCTTCTAGCAGCATCAAGTATGATTAAATTCTTACTCTTCCCCTCTTTGATTAATTTGTTTGCTTCGCATGTGCGTGGATACGGACGTGGGTTCTTCTTCTTAGATGATCATATACTTGCATATAATCAGTTTTAACCGGAAAATTTGAAGTTCTCAATATTTCAACTAAGATGAAAGGTACTAGGTGTTGGAACATTTTCAAAATAATGAAAGATCATGTCTTCAAAGTAATGTCTCTTAATTATTTAATTAAGAGTGATGTCCCTTGGTTATTTACCAAGTGGTATGACT
>JAQSVH010000005.1:8713747-8731775 GCA_029448705.1 Adansonia digitata | reverse complement strand
CTCGAGGTTTATACGCCGGTAACCCTTTTGCATACCTAATTAGTGGTGGGGGCGAATAAAACCTTAAAGAAAGTGGCGTTGCTACACACCTTGAAGCCTTCATCAATTTCTCGCGTTTTTCGATTCCTCACATACTAACACTAGGTATCAAGGTTTTGAGTATAGTAAAGAAAGCAAAAGCGGATTGGAGAAAAACTAGCGAAATTTACTAGTACTGGAATGAAAATTTCTGAGGAAAGGTGGATATAATAGAGGGATCATCGATTAAGAGTTGTACTGCCTAAAGTTTCTTGCAATATATGTCTATCTTGGTTTAGATATTTCTTTTCAATTCAACGTAGAACAAGAGTAGTCAACCAACGCCACCCATCACTGGTTCCCAATCCTGAGATTCTAAAGCTATGGTTGTTGTCTGAGGACCTGCAACAAGCTAGCGTGACACCCCATTACTCAATTATAAATATATACGAGGGCAGATATTAATTTGACTTTAGAGATAGTCACTTTGAAGATGAATGCCTTCTTAGTCTTTCTTTTTAAAGTTTTTCCTTGGGAAGTATCTAAGGTAATTTGCTTAATTAAGACCAAGAAAACCATATATATTTTCCACTATTTAAGCAATTAAACATATGGATGAGGGTCTAGGTTCAAGTCAAGCTTCATATATATCTTCCAGCTTCTCTAGCTCCTCTAACTACTAGCCGGTAAGTATATTTTGATTACCCTGTAAATTTTTGGATATCTATTAATATATACACACCATTCCATCACTCGTTCTTTAATTCCTTATCACGATTTCCGATGAGTGTCAGTATTCATTAAGTTGTTTGAGGTTCTTTGATCGCTTGTGGTGCTAGCTAGAGTGATCGAAGTGAGCCTGGGGCGTAAGAGAGATGACCAGTGTGAAAGCAAATAAACGTTATCTTAATATTTTCAAGTAGCCTATGTTATGGTACAAACGTAGAATTTGTACAATCAGAAGTTTCCATTCCATGTCTCGTACAATTAGTGATGCTCCAAGCAGTTGCTAACCTGGAGTCCATGACAGTAGTAATTTTTTTTTACCAAAATCCATGCCTATACTTTGGAGTACTGGATTACAATGGCAGTTGAACACTCCCTCCAGCTGGCTATTGGCATCTTTGACGATGGTGGACATCCTTCAACAACTGATAACGGCAATTTCAGGACTACTGCGTTCTATTTAGTTGTATGCTTTTGTTTTTGGTCCAATGTTTAATTTTACGGTGTGTGGGAACTCAATCAGGAACCTTGTGGATTTTATGGCTCACGTAATCACTGCTGTTATCAGCTCTGGAGTTCTGTCTTTGGCATGGAGTACTTAAGGATGGATAGCACGGCCAGCTGCCCTGCTTATATTTCACCATTGTCAACCCATGTTTCTATTTTATTTCTGATTGGTATAGGTCCAACAATGGAACATGAATCAAGTCTTACATTGACGCTGTTCAACTGTATCTTGGTAGTTAAAAACCGAACTTTCACTCTTTTTCTTCTAGCTAAAATCACTCTCCAGTTTCCATTGATAGGATATACCAATATAGTACTACTTTTATCCTTTTACTACCTATCGTCCTATGACGTCTAATTTGATTGACTGATAGTTCATGTAACAACCAGGCTTAGTGTATCGAACTGATATATATTGCTTATGTAACTACAACAACCAGTATGAGGTACTGACCGTACACCTTAGTTTACCCCATTATCGTACTATCAGCACACTGCAGTGGGAAGTGTAGAATTATATTTAGGACTATTTAGAAATCTTGAGGACACACCTCTGTCTTTTCTGCTTACCGTTTTTACCCTTTTTCTTATAGTTACTATGTATCCATTCTTTTAGACTGCCCCTTGCAAGATTAATAAGTTCATCGTTTTTTTTCCTTAATTCCTAAGCCCTTTCCCTACTTTCTTTCCTGTTAATTTCCACTGGCTTCGGGTTGATAAAAATCACGAATTTTAATTCTTTTATTTTTATTTTGTTTTCGGATTAATACAGAGCAATACTTAAATCAAACTGTTACCACAGAGAAGGGCACGGTGCTCCATGTTTAGATGGAGATACTTCCTCCTATATGCTGCTATTTGGAGCTGTTCAGGTTTTAATGTCACAGATACCAGATTTCCATAACATGAAATGGCTTTCAGTGATTGCTGCAATCATGTCCTTTGCTTACTCTTTCATAGGATTTGGACTCGGGTTTGCACAAGTGATAGGTATAACTCTGAATTTGCCTTTAATTTTTCTCATTTGTGTTTACTTATTCGAACTTAATGCGCCTGATATAAGACTCATGTTTTGAATTGCAGAAAACGGGACGATTAAGGGGAGCATAAGTGGAATGCAAGCTGCTAATATAGCTGATAAACTGTGGTTATCATTCCAGGCAATTGGCGATATTGCGTTTGCCTATCCATATTCAATCATTCTCCTAGAAATACAGGTACATTCTTTTATAAATGAAACATGAATATGATCAAAACAAGATATTTTCACAATTTAATGGATGTGAAATATCACAAATTTTAATCATAAAATTGATCGGAATGAAGGATTCTTTGAAGTCACCCCCACCAGAGAACATGACCATGAAAAAGGCCTCGACAATGGCCATCTTTGTAACAACCTTCTTCTACCTCTGTTGTGCATGCGTCGGATATGCTGCCTTTGGCAACAAAACACCTGGAAATCTCTTGACAGGATTTGGATTTTACGAGCCTTACTGGCTGATTGATTTTGCTAATGCTTGCATTGTTCTTCACCTAGTGGGAGGATATCAGGTACATATATTTCACAATGCTAATCTTTATCTGATAAATTCAAATGACAAATACGATAGCACATTGGCAGGCTTACAATCATGTGCTTAACTCCTAGTTTTGGTGTCAGATGTTTAGTCAGCCAGTTTTTGCATTTGTGGAGAGATGGTTTTCCAACAAGTTCCGAAGCAGTGGGTTCGTTAATAACTACTATACATACAAACTCCCATTTTTGCCTTCATTACAGATGAATCCTCTCAGGATATGCTTTCGAACAGCCTATGTTGCATCGACAACTGCCATTGCTATGATCTTCCCATACTTTAATCAGGTTTTAGGAGTGCATGGGGCATTGCACTTTTGGCCTTTAACCATATATTTTCCGGTGGAAATGTACTTCGTGCAGAAGAAAATTCAACCCTGGTCCAGAAAATGGGTTGTTCTTAGGAGTTTCAGTATTGTTTGCTTGCTCGTGGCAATATTGGGCTTGATAGGGTCGGTTCAAGGACTTATTAGTGCAAATTTTGAATAATATAGCACGTATTCACATTCATGACTGTAAGGAAAACTACAATAGTACGTTCACTTCAATGTATTTAATTCAAATTAAGTTACAAATATTATTGTTTCTAAATTCAAAAGATTTCTCAAAATGGATGAATACACGTCTCACCACTGTATTTTTGGCAAACTACTTCCGCAACAAACAAAATTTTTGTGTTCCCTCGTACAGAGAGAAGCATGTTTCTTTTAACAACTCAATATTAGGAGGTAAAAAGAAAACATATAAACATAATACAATTGAATAATTAACACCCATCTTAACGTTTAGATCTTTTTGATCATGCAATTCTCAGGTGTTTGATATCAGACATCAATGACAGCTGCTGCTAATGGTAAATCTATGGGGATTTGTCTCTTTTCAACCTGCTGCTTTGAAGCTCTCGGACAATACCTTATAGAACTGTTTTTGCTGTTCCAAGATCATCAAAATGATAAAAACAGGTTAATTACTCAGTCAATGTTATCAAGAATCTTTTAATCAGAAGCCATAATTCAGTGATTGGAAGTAAATTATACCTTATCAGAGACCGAGGGTGAGATTTTACTTAGTGCTTGCTCAAAATGGGAGGTCTTGATTGTCCATGGAGCCTCACAGATCCCAGTTGAAGTGAGTTTCTCTTCCAAAGCAGCCATTGCAGCTTCATTCATCTGAATATTTTCAACCCCAGCATGATTAAAATTTCACAATTTTGTTTCAGGATTATGGTTTAATTACTTGTAGAAGTACAAGTACACCTAAACTTTATTCAAAGTGCAGAGTTGTGCAACAGGTTGGGGATGCTTTTGCAGAGTGTTTGACATTCTTAGCTAACCTTAACACGTCTAGTGCTAAACAAGGAAACATGAAAAATTTATACTTGTCTTTCAGGAAAAACCAGTCCTTACATAGTATATACTTTCTAGTTTCTAGGATTTTAATGTAGAATGAACAGGCATACCACTGCAGAAAGATCAGCCCCACTTAAATTGTCACAAGCCTCCATTCGTCCAATGGCACTCAAATCCACACTGGCGTCTATTGGCTTCTTCCTAGCAAGAGCTTTCAAGATCAACCCACGTTCATCTGGACTGGGGAGAGGCACATAAAGAAGTTTACCAAATCTACCAGGTCGTAAGACAGCACGATCCATTACCTCAGGTCTGCCAAAGCATATGCCAAAGCCAAACAGTGTAAAGAAATGATAAGGGGTGATCCTCATCAAGAAAATGGAAACAACATATTCTACCTATTAGTGGCACCAATAACATACACACCACGCCGCTGATCAGCACCATCTAACTCTATGAGTAACTGAAAAAATGACCAAACTTCCGTGTCATTATTTGCAATTTGTAATTTTTGACCGGAAAAGATGAAAAGTGACAATAAGTTTCGCTTAAAGACTGCCATAACAGATTATCTAACCTGGTTTAAAAGTCGCTCAACAACCCATCCCCCTTCTTTCCCACGCTTTGTGGTCAAAGCATCCACCTACATATTATCAGAAAGACCTCGAAAATATCAAATCGCACAGTAGTAATGTTTTATCCCGAAAATTTTCTTTCATTTAGAAATGAAAAATGGAGAACCGCAAACCTCATCAAAAAAAAGTATGCACGGTGAACATATCCTAGCACGGCTGAACAACGTCCGAACAGCCAGCTCACTTTCTCCAACATATTTATTCAAAAGTTCAGGGCCCTAATCAGTGAATGTACTCATGATCATTAAAAGCACAAACGTAGGAAAATTAACTTAATGTATTATAGCACCGGTTAACATCACCTTAAAAACAGAGAAAACAAGTGGAAATACATGCCATAGGCTGACCTTGATGTGAATGAAATTGGCTCCAGCCTCATTAGCGACAGCCTTTGCAATCAATGTTTTACCACAGCCTGGTGGTCCATAAAGCAAAAATCCTGTCTCCAAGTCCACTCCAAACTCCTGACATCGTGAATAACTCAAAGATTTGAAAAGGTAATACTACGATAGCAATCCCACTGACAAAGTAAATATGGGCCTAGATTATAGTTGCTCTGAGTTTGCAAGTCAACTAAGTTGGAGATCATGCAAGACATGTTTCACACATTCTAAACAAATTTTTTGAGGGTTGGCTTCCTTTCATTTACCATGTTAGGAATGTTAACCCCACTCCTTTTGTACATTTCTAAGTTCAAGGGTTATTGTTCCCCCTTTTTTGAATACGGGAGAGAGAAAGAGAGAAAGAGGTAGCAACTATCTATAATTACCGCATAATCCTCGGGAAATTTTATGCGCCTAACTATGTAGCGGTCAAATTCCTGTCTTAGGTAATCAAGACCACCAACATCCTCCCACTTAACATTTGGAATTGTAGAGAATCCCTCTCTTCTTGATGAGGGTTGGACCATTTTAGCTGCTTCCTGCAGGTAAAACATTTTTAAGCAAATACATCGACAAAGGGCATAACTAAATTTCATATAAAACTTTCTAGTGTAAAAAAATTACTTCTACATAACAGAGAGAAATACACCAGCATTGTTTCAAACAATTATAAGAACATCAAGTGTAACTCTATAGTTCATTAGAACTCTAAATAATGGCAACCAGACTATATTGCATACCAGTCCCAGTGATACTTGCAAGTATTAAAATTGCATTTAGAAATGACAATACGAATGCATTTCCCAAACAACTTTGATATTTAAGGCATTAACAGACAGATAATAGCATATAAAACATCTAACCACTAAGCACACACAACAGCTTACTTTTAATCGAATAAATAAATGAAAACTAAAAAGATGTAGTTTAAATTACCTCAAAATCAGCCATAGTGATTGTTAGCTTTTCCATCTCCTCAGGCAACCAAGGCTGCCTCCACCACTGATCAGCTTGTTCCTCATCTACAGTTTCTCTAGAAAACTCATGCTTTCTTTGGTCTATGATCCTCTTCATTGCAAGATTACCAGCCTTGTTAGCCAAGGCAGCCAAATCCGCTCCAACAAACCCTGGTGTAGCCCTAGCTATTTTCGAAAGATCAAATGAGCCTTCAAGTCTAAGATTGCATGTAAGCACAGAAAGGATCTCACGCCTAGCATTTTCATCTGGAACACCAAGAACAATCTCACGATCAAACCGTCCAGGCCTCCGTAGTGCGGGATCAACAGCATCAGGTCTATTGGTAGCTCCAATTACAAGGACATAACCAGGCTTGGAATCAGAGCTCTCCAAACTAGACTCTTTATCATTGGATTGCACAAGTCTATGAGACTCATCCATACAAGTCATTAACTGTGTGACAATTCGGCGCTCCATCTCCCTCTGCAGATTTTCTCTTTTAGATGCAATGGCATCAATCTCATCAATGAAAACAATTGAAGGAGCAGTCCTATATGCTTTTGAGAAGAGTTCCCTGATATTTTCTTCCGATGCACCTGAAATATCAAATATGAAATTATATACCATTAGCAAATACATAACTTGGCAAACGCTTTCCCATCACGGTTAAGGAATAATTTCATTTATCCAAACTGTAAGCAACAACTCCAAGGATAATGCTCTGCGTTCATGTAGCCTAATAACTATATTCAGTAGGAAGAGGCAAATAAAGAAAACAGAAGATGAATACCTGAGACACCAGAAACCACCTCGGTAGCTGAAATTTTATAGAAAGGAACACCAGTTTCATTGGCAATGGCATGGGCCAATTTGGTCTTGCCGCATCCAGGCGGGCCATGGAGCAAAATGCCAGCCATCGGCCTGACTCCTAACCATCGTGGCAAATGTGGATGGTAAAGAGGTACTATGACTTCCATCTTCAACTCCTCCAATACTCCTCCCATCCCACCCAAATCCTTGAACCTTGGACCCTCTTTCCCGTTAACCTCCATCCCATCAGCAACAGTAGAAGCAGTATAAACTGAAGCCTTTGTATCTTTTTTCAATTCAGGACTTGCTTTTTTCGCAGTTCTACCTTGATTGGTCATATCAATCTCGTCCTTAGTCCTATTAGTTGCAACCTCCATTTCGATGTTTTTTTCTTCAAGCTTTGATTTTGTGTTGTTGGATTGAGTGTAACCTTGTCGTAACATTGATTTCATTAAATCAAACTTGGGTTCCTCCTTTTGGCCATAAATGGCATCTTCTGAAGTTGAAACTGCCTCATCTTCTTCTTCAGATGAAGATGAGTCCGTATCTGAGTCGCAGCTGGAATGATGGGGCTGAAGCCGTCTCCTTTGGATGTGTAAATCTTCTAAACGTTGCAACCTTTGTTCACTCCCATCGGTTCTCCTAAGCTTCTTCCGTGAACGTGAAGGAGGCGAAGAGGGAGAAGGTGCAATGGGATGTTCATGTTCATCATTATCAGCGTCAAAGTTGAAATCAGAAACGGAAGAAGAAGGCTTTTGAGTGTATTTTGAAGAAGAGAGAAGAGCTTGCTGGACAGCCCTGGTGAAAGGTTGTTGCTTGATGCGTTTGTAATCAGGGTAGTTAGTTCGAAGGTGGTCGACGATTTCATCGACGGTGGAGTAAGCGTTTTGGCACGACTGGAGTCGACGGCTAAGAATCTTGTGGTTAAGCACAGAGGAGGAACCGGAGGGGGAGCGGCCGCCTCCCAATCTTCTTCCCATCCTCCTGTTTCCCTGGACAATGCAAGGCAAGGCGAGCCAGCCAAAGAAGGGTTTTCCTTTGGCTAAAAAGAAATAAATAATAATAATAATAAAGAAATGGACTGCGATTAATTAGGCCCTTGTTTAATTGGTTAAACAAAAGCCCAAAGGCCTATGCCTTTGCCGAAAAGCAAACAAAGAAAACTAAACCTGATTAACAGCCACCCACCTCATCCGATTTGACAAGTTCAATTCAATAAAAATTAAATTTATAATTATAATTTATTTAATAAAATAATAATATATTATTAAATATAATTATAAAAATATAATAATATTAATGTAAATTATTTTTTAATATTTTAATATATTTTAAGAGTAACTCGGATTTAATGGGAAACAGACCGATTGTTTTTACAAGCAACACGAAAACTGCACAGCGCTTCTAAATTCAATTCAATTATCAAAGTTGCCTTTGAATACGGAAGCTTCACCTATAAATATACTAAAGGAAATTTTTATATTCTTTGAGAAAACTGAGAGAGAAAGAGAGTTAAATGCTGTATTAAACGCCATGGAAGAAGCATATCCTAATCACCACACCCCATTGTTACATAATAAGCACCACTCCCAACACAATAATTCTCTCCATAGAACTGGTATGTTCTTCCCTTGTTCTAGTATTTGTTTCCGGACAGACAATGATCATCTCATTTCTGAATTATTTTGTCATGTCATGATTCTTATATGTATGAGATTACATTAACATGAAACCATTTGAATTTGATTGAGATGGTTTGGTGAAGGGAATGTATGGACGGCGGTGGCACATATTATAACTGGGGTCATAGGGGCAGGGGTGCTGTCTCTGGCATGGAGCATGGCTCAGCTGGGTTGGATTGCAGGACCTTTGGCTATGCTTCTCTTTGCATCAGTCACTTTCATTTCTACGTATCTTCTCTGCAACTGCTATAAAACTCCTGATCCTGAACTCGGACCCTTCAGAAATCGCTCCTACATAGACGCTGTCAACATCAATTTAGGTGAGAGATTATATTTAACAGTTCATTATCGATTCAAAAGATCTTCTTAATCATTCCAATATTCATCAAGTCCATTTATTTATTTTGATAGACCTCAAATGTCCTCTAATTATCCACTTTTTGCATGATCCTATAGTTTTGAAGGTCGTTTGAAAAAGAAAGGTAGATATGGAATGGTAGATTGAATTGCCGAACCTACAAAGAAAAGGGGTAGATTGTATTTGAATTTTGAAATGCTTGCTGCTTCACAATTCTGCAGTCCTGCAAGATTTTTCTTTTCATTGCTATTGTTGTCTAAAAATTAAAAATAAATGAAAATAAAATCCACCCATGAATGGAAAGGAAGCCCTTATCATGTCCTGTATTACAAGGGAAAAATTTAATTTACGATGAACAAGTTTCAAACAATTAATTGCAGCGCGGGTAAATTCATTGATAGATGTTTCTGATCGATAAGGATCATGAAAACTTCATGCTGATGCTGATTATGATATGTGGGGCCCTTTGACTAGTATAATCATTGTTGAATCTCTGGATTGATCATAAATTGCATAGGTGTCCACAACCATATCATTAAATTTCACTGTTTCACGCAAGCCTTTTCCCGAGTTTCCACTTGTCCGCCACATTCTTCGGCTATTTGACACTTTCTAAGTTTTTCTAGTTTCGGTTGCCTGCTTATCTGTATATATGCATCAGGAATCTCCAAGAACATTGTAACACTTTAAAATTAAATCTAATCAGCCCATATAAAACCCAACAGTGGCATAATCTCTTACATAAAACAGAAAAAAAAAATGGAAACCAACAGTCAAATAATATTTCAGAATTTGGCAAAGCATTTTCATCTTCACTGGCCAGTGAAGTAATTTTCAGTCACAATCATGCACCGGAGCCATGCCGTTGATATTAAAAGAAAATAGCCAACTTCATATTGAAACCAAATACTTGCTAAAACTATATCTTCGCCTGTGCTGTTAATGACTACATTTATGCTTGTTGGTAATAAATTTTGGCTGCTTGACATGGATTTTCAGGAAAACATAATGCAAGAGTTTGCGGCCTTTTTGTGCAAGTAGGCTTGTATGGTATGGGAATAGCATATACGATTACATCTGCTATTAGCTTGAGGTGTGTTGTTAAGTTCCTTCCTTTTACTCCCACTGCTCCTTGATCCTAAATTACTAAGGGCTAGTTCGGCCAAAACACGGTGGTGCTGCTGCTGCTGTTGCTGTTATTGATATTCCTCTTTAAAAGGTATAGCTTTGGTTGTCAGTGCCTCTTCAATCTTCATAAGACCCTACCATTCCACTTGTGAATGCAGAGCAATTCAAAAATCGAACTGTTATCATGAAGAAGGGCATAAGGCTGATTGTTATTTCGGAGATGCTCACTATATGCTAGCTTTTGGAGTTGTTCAATTAATACTATCTCAGATACCTGATTTTCACAACATACAATGGCTATCAGTGGTTGCTGCAATCATGTCCTTCGCTTATTCTATCATTGGTCTCGCACTTGGCGTTGCTAAAGTAACAGGTAAAATGATGAACCTGCATTTTTAGATACACATTTCTCATTGTAGAATATTTGAAGGAACTCGACAAAGATCATATCGATGTTGCCGTTACTAAAATTGCAGGAAACGGTTTTGTTAAGGGTACCATTCGAGGTGTCTCAACGTCTACTACTGCTGAAAAAATCTGGCTGGTATCTCAAGCACTTGGAGACATAGCATTCGCCTATCCATACTCCCTAATTCTTATTGAGATACAGGTCTGATACCTGTATAATGAGTTCATATTGTTGTTTGGTCTTTGATGATTGTTTAAGACTTTGTGATATGCTGAACTAACGATTATTTCAACTTCAAAACTTGAAGGATACTTTAAAGTCACCTCCTTCTGAAACGGACACAATGAAGAAAGCCTCGATAATAGCAATTTCTGCTACGACCTTTTTCTATCTCTGTTGTGGAGGACTTGGATATGCAGCCTTCGGAGATGATACACCAGGGAACCTCTTGACAGGTTTTGGATTCTTCGAACCATATTGGCTAATCGACTTTGCTAATGCATGCATTGTGCTTCATCTAATTGGAGGATATCAGGTATTACTTAGATATTATATAATTAACACATTCTGGTTCAGGTACACATCATCGTTCTTAAAACTTTTCAGTTGCAAAAAATGATATCTTGCTATACTAGAAAGTTTAACCATATGATATGATTCATTTCAGCCTAATTTGTCAGGAAAAGGGTGGTTTATGAGCAGAAAGAGTGTTAACTTTTGTCTCCATGGCCTTGGCTTCCTTTTGGCAGGTTTACAGTCAGCCACTATTTGCAAATGTTGAAAAATGGATCTCTGAGAAATTTCCTGACAGTACATTCATACGCAAGGATTTCAACTTGAAACTCCCACTAGTGCCGGGTTTTAAATTAAATTTTCTCAGGCTGTGTTTCCGCATGATATTTGTTGCTTCCACAACAGCTATCGCCATGTTATTCCCATATTTCTACCAAGTTTTGGGAGTGTTAGGAGGCATCTACTTTTGGCCTCTATCAATATATTTTCCAGTGCAGATGTTCGTTAAGCAGAGAAATATTGAAGCCTGGTCAAGAAAGTGGGTGTTGCTTCAAAGTTTTAACATTCTTTGCTTTCCCCTCACATTGTTTGCCCTGGTTGGGTCGATTGAAGGGCTTATAAGTGCAAGATTAAGCTAGACAACTTCATTGATTCTGGAAATGTTAAGACACAAGACAAATATACAGTCTGGGATTTTTTTACTTGTATAGAAATTTATGCTGTTGAGTACATTAAGTGGAAAATTACAATTGAGTCATGGGTCGTGACTGACAGGTCTTATACTTTTTCAGGAGACTAGAAAAACCTGGTATTGTGTTTATACCATATATAGGGTTGGAATCAAATGAATAATCCTTCTTATAATGTCATCTTCAGAATAAGAGGATTCAACGGTATATGCGTGTGCAATTGCGATGTGGCTATATATATATATATATATAGTTTTTAAAAATATTGGGGATTTCTTGTCAGCAAGAGAGTGATTTGTATGGATTCACAGGTTGGTACTTAAAAAGGAACCTCTCCTTTGAAAGAGTTGTGAGCAGCTCAAAAGGGTTTTACTTCTTCCAGGTTAATCGATGGGCTACAAAACTCGGAACCCTCAAACCCATTTCTATAATATTTTTTGGGGTACTTGAGATTGCCAAGTTTAAATCGTAAAATCCTGATGAGGTCAGTGGAAATGAGGGTTGAAGTTGAAGACTCTATTTACTGGCCTGTTGGCAAAGCCAATTCGTATTTGGCAACGGATTAGACTTTAGATTCATCAAATATCCTTGGTGTTTTCCTTTTTACCAGATAAAGCACTGTTCGACTCTGGTTTATTCCTATTTGGTTCAAGCAATTAGCTTGTGTAAAATGGCATCACATTGTAGCTGCTCAATGATTGCAGCTCACGTAACTGACGGGACTGACAATGACATTAAAAATCACGGGAACACCAAGCTAAAGAAGAAGTTTTCAGGCATTGGTATTGATCCTCCTGTCTGTCACCCACAACGCCCTTCTCTCACCTCTTGGCTGAGATCGACGCTGGCTCCGCCAAATGTGGCTCATCTAGAGGAAGCGGCGCCTAGCTGTTTCAAAGGTGAAACTCTCCACCTCCTCCCTAAGATGATACAGTTAAGAACATTAATCAAACTGAGTTTATTAAGGGCTATACAAGGGAAGGTACTAACATGCTACCCTCGAATAAGCCGTGGGAGTCTACCGGGGCAACATGGCTAATTTTGTAGGACCTTGTGTTGTTTTCCCTGCTTCTGTAACTAGATGTCAGTATGGCCCATGGCAATCATCCTTTGGGAATGAAGAGGCTGGCTCCAGAGTATGCGTACTGGAAGCACATGTACAGCAGGGGACACAAGACAGGGCGAAAATGAAATTAAGAACGCATCCAGCATGTACAGTACAGATTGTTTTTTATGGGATATATACCGTCTGATGATCTTACAAATCATATATTTAGAGAAGCCTTTAACAACAAAGAATACTGTGGGCAAGAATAAACTTCCTGAGGAAAAGATTATAGGAATCAATGTAAATAAAATTTCATTTTATAAACTATGGTAAAAATACGTAAATCATAAACACTTATTATTCTCAGTCATTGTATTTCCGCTAAGTCTTCTCCCTCTCTCGGAAAGCAATCTAGATCAAGCAAAATATGATGATGATGAAGATGTATCTGCCAGGATCTGCAAGCATCAATTTGAAAATTGTAAAACGAAAACTAAGCATCATACTATTATTCAGCTTAAATGAAAATCCGTGATCATTCATGGTTCTATGCAGATACCTCAAGTTGCTCTTCAGTAAATGAATCCTTTTGAACATTCCATGTATCTGCATGAGTACGCCGGAACTCAGCAACCGCTCTTGTCACTGTCGATTTTACAGGTGATGGCTCCCCACTGAAGCGAGCCAATAATGTAACATGATCAGGTAACCAACTGTCACAAGAACATAACAAAAATAATACTTCAGAAGTATAACAATCCAAAATCCAAACGGTGTAGGAAAAGTTTGAAGATAGAAACATGATCTTGGCTACCAAAGCAAATAGGATTATAGAAAGAGAGGACTTTGGCGCAACCTAAACGCTAATTTTTCCAAACTAACCCTGAACGATCTAAGTTTCTTTTGGTAACCAAGTTTCCAAGGGTAACTTTTGATGCATAATTCCATATTATACAGACTCAACTGTGCGGGTGAAAATGCATGCCCAGGAGTCTACCTAATAATTAACTTCAGAAGGTTTATGCAGTGCTGTAAGTACCCAAGAAAGATGATTTTATCAGCCACAGAAAAGTTTTCCACTTTTGAAGCTCATTTCTCCAACATTTCCTTCAGTAAATATTCATTTCTTCTTAAAGTAAACATACTTTTGCCACTTCTTATCAATGTTTTTGTTGTGTTAGATACAACCATGCATTCCTTGTGCATCAGTCTTGTGCTTCGATGGCGATGCAAGTAGTAAAATTCCAATTAGTTAGCCAACTGCCCTCATGATTTGGAAAGAAAAAAAGAAAGTATAGGAAGTAGAGTTGGTACATAAATGTTTGAGAGATATTGTTGACTTGTTAAAAATAAACTATTGTAATAAAATACACAAACTCTGTCCAATTATTTTAGGCTAAATGAAGTGAAGACAACCTTTCAATAAAATAAATGGTTTTCTAAGGAGTACCCCAACAATACTTCCTAAGACACAATTAATATGGTTCTTGGTAACTGATGCATTCTACAAATCTATCAAATGGAAATCAATAAAACTTGAAGTAACTGCCGCATTAACGAAATGATATTTCTTAAGATGGTAATATTTAAAATTGCCCCTTGAGCAATCATTAGGAAAGCAAATAAAGTAATTATATTGCTCTTAACTGTTTTGAACTGGAAGCCCAGGGTTTAAAAATAGCGCTTAAATTTTTATGCTTGTAAAATATCTGGTAATCTATATAACCTAAATTATTACTAACAGTGAACTACATATTAATATTTAACATTAGACCAACCTGGGCAGATCATATGGGACTGATAACACCGAAGCTGCCAAAGCAAGTACTACACCATGTACAGATGCCGTAGAGTGTCCAGAACTCGCATTCCTGCATGTGTAAGATTATGATCTTTAGATTTGCATACGTATCATCAACAACAAATTGAAAGGAGGACATAGTGCACAAGTCAATGAGAACACATGTACTTTATGCATGAGTAAGCTATTATGAATTATTTTTAGAAATCTGATGCAGATGGAAGCATATAACTTTTCTGGACACTGCACACATAAAAATTATAAATTTCTCATGCAACTCCAATGCTCATGTTTTAATGATTTCTGCAGAGTTGTATTGTATGAAGCATAAAAGGGAAGGTATCTGATAATCTATATGCTGATAGTATTTCTTTGTAGAGATGTCCAACTGAGATTGATCATATTATCTTCATTACTAGCATTTATTATCTCATGCATGACAATAAAACTTAGCAATCAACTCTAACCCCATCGAAGGAAAAAAGGTGGGGCTTTTATCAGTGTTTTTCTGCTTTTGATTTCTGTTAAAAAAAAAACTGAAATTTATAAGCATCTAAACGACAAATCAAGTAATTGACATTTAATAGGCACTATAACATAGAAATACCTTGTTTTTCTCCTTCGTTGAATGGAATTTGCCTCTATGTAAGCTCTGTCACGGAAATCTCTAGCTAAATCTTCATCCCCACCCTTCATTAGGCCAGCTAGAACCGCTGCAGCATGCTCTCTTACCTGAGAAAATGTAGCCATTTTAGTTAAAAGTAAAAATATCAAATTTCCTGCCCAAGGATCTTGATCCTCAAGTTGAGGCAAGCCACAGATTAAGCCAAGGGCATCACTTGTAAAAAAAACTATCTTAAAAGCACAAGACTTCAAATTTTGTTCATTTTTTCCCTTCATTTCAGAGTCCAGAAATCCACACATAACTTCTGTCAGTTCCTTTTCTTTATGAATAAAAGTCCCACATGATGGAGCCTATTATGTTATAGACAACATATGCAACTATGTCATAGAAGATTTAGCCAAAAAATCTACCTCCACTTGACTGTCTTGAAGGAGCTTCTCCACTGTTTTCCAGATTTTTTGTTTGTCAGCTTTTGAGAGAATGAAAGTGTGCCTGTAATAAAGCACAAATCTGTATTAGAATACATACAAAAATTTTCTCAACCTATATGCTGGAGCAGACTCCTCCAACTAGCTTGCCAAATAGGAAATTACCAAATGCCCTAAGAGAATCCCTTAAAGTAACAAACCTGAACATAAAAGTTCGCAGATATGTTAGAGTTGCTGATCTAGTTCGCCAGTTAGAATCATTTGCCGAAGAAAGAATAACGGAAACAGCCTTCTGGAGATGGGGTTCTGATATGATTCTCCATTTTAGCAATTCAAATGCCGCTTTCGCTAATGTTGACAAATCTTTGTTTGATGTTTCCTTCAAAAGAGCAAAATACATCAGATACAAAAGTGAGGATGGCCAACATGAATAGATCCTTAAGCAAATCAGCCAAACAAAAAGGCAAAATTTAAAGATAAAGAGATGGAGAGAGAATCCAATAAGGCAGCTCTAGGTTAATTCCTCCAAGAATTCTGAGATCGGATCTATGCTAAAAGAAAAACATAGACATGGGGTTAGAGATTAGAGAGGTCACACTTTAATAATTTGGGCATTTTGCTGAGACCTACCAAAACATGTGCAGTTGCAAGTAAAAAAATTATGCATTGGGAAAGAGGATCAAGTAGCACAAAAATCAGAATACGCTAGAAGCACACAACTCAATTGAGATGGTGGACACAAGTTAAACAGCAGATGCATTAGAAGGAACAACAGCAAATTATGAAAAAACAAGCCCACGAAGATTAAGAGTACAACAAAATCATAAATCAAGGTATTTGCATCCAAAGTCCAATATGCAGAAACCTTTACAACGTTTAATGACCATTAAAAGAAAATTTTGACAATCTACATACCAAGTAAATTCTATCTACAATTGTCTTATATTTTAATCTAACAGATAACGAAAATGGCGAAGCCCCCAAGTGGAGAACTAAACCAAAAGCTCAAACAAAATTTTAAAAGTTAAAAAAAAAAAAAAAAAAAAGGAAAAAGCAATGGCATAAACCATACTGTAAATGCTATGAAAATTTTTTCTTCAACTCAACGAGGAATGATTACATCCAGAATCCCTCCTCTAACATGATGATAATTATTCAGTATCAACTAAAAAGCTTTTCCTTTTTTTTTTTTCCTTCTCCATTTTCTGAAACGCTATAGTCAAAACTACAAATTAGTTTTGGCCCGAAAGGAAATGTGATTTTGACTATAATGTTTGAAAAGACAACTAAGTAGATACAAAGCACTCAAGTTGATGTAAGGCAATAAAAAGTAACACAGTAAGTAAAAGCTAAAACCAATACAAACGAAATATGTGCTGCACATACCTGCAAGGAAATTACAGGATAAAGAAACCCCACAATCACGTCCAGCAAATATGAAGATCTTCCTGACTTCAAAGTTGAGATGATAAAATGAAATAACTGTCCATGCAACAAAGAAAAGTGATCAAACGGAGATACATAAAAGAAAAGAAGATTGAATTTAGAAAATTCAAAAATAACAAAGGGATCAAAAATTTATTACAGTTTCCATCCATTTGATGTCATCTTGAGAATCGCCATCCTGATAACTATTTTTAGTATTTATATCTGTTGAGGTATCTAAAACATCAGAAAGGCTGGAATTCTGAATGTTCAGAACAACATCAGATGCTCTTCCTGTTAATAGCTGAACCCAGTTTTCCTCCTTAAGTTGGTTATCGATATCAGTCTTTCCCCTTTCATTTAAATGATCTTGAGAAGGTGACAAATGAAGCCGTATGTTAGAGCACAACACAGAAAGGGTAACCCCAATAGCTTCCCTTACCTGTCCAAAACTGAATTTTATGAGAGATTTATCTATAATATATATAAAAACACGGATACAAAGAATTTCTTGAACTTATGAAAATAGACATTGTTATTTATTATATTTTCAATTTTCAATTCAACAAATATTTTTAATAATTGTAAGGTTTTATCAAATTAACTATGCAGATATGAGCCAAACTATAAAAAACCAACCTAGCTATTAGATTATTGGACTAATCAACTTTATCAAATATAAACCACTTATTGAAAATTACACTTTTATCAACTTCATCTCAGCTTCACATTTCTATTTCGGTAAAGTAAAACAAATAAATAAATAAATAAATTTATATATCAATATTAAACATAGAAGTTTCAATCACACAAATTTTATACTACTCAACTTTATCAAATAAACACCAAACTATTAGTTAGGCTAATCAACACTGGTTCATCTTCATGCTTCTATTTTCGATTCTTTTATATTAATTATTGTAGTTCCTTTTAACATTTTTTATGGAAACATTAAGGCTAG